>CAUYTI010078258.1:0-26956 GCA_963575145.1 Galago senegalensis
CTGAGAAAATGACATGAAGGCTGTGTTGACCAGTTTGATGGAAGTATTTCAGAATGCATGTGAAAACCCCACACTGTACCCCAGAAGAGTATCAATGTACATAGTTAACACTCAATAAAAAAAAAAAAAAAAAAAATGAAAAAGACCTTTTAGGCTAAGATGCGACTATTTCCTTCTGGTTTTTGCTGATGTGTAAATATGGTCAGCCTGAGGTAGTTAACCAGCAAGGCCTGGTGCCGACCACTAGGAAGATGTTAGAATAAGACATATAAACATTTTTGACTCCATTTTCCTCTAGACAGTAGGGCTAGTAATACCTGCCCTGCGTAACTCATGAATTGATTGTGGAGGCCCTAAGAATACGTGAAAAGATCTCATAATCCAAAGCCTATGTTGAAAAAAAAACATTTCACATTCAAGTGACAATGATACAGAAACTTTTAAAAGTAATCGCCATACCAGTATTCAACTTGAAAAGAAATCATTTGTGTCAAAAGTAAAATTATACAGTGTCCATTTCCATCAACTGTGTCATCAATGACTTTACTTGGTTATAAACTGAAAAGTAAATAATGTCCATATATTGTATTTGACTAATAGGTCTCTTGAGCTCTTTTAATTTATAAAATTCCTTCTTTCAGAGTCTCACTCTCTCTTTTTTCCCTGCTCTTTTTCCCTCCCCCCCCATCATTTATTTGTTGGAAAAAAATGAGTCCTATTTCCTATCCTGTTCCTCACCTCGTGAATCTGGCCATATAGTGTCATTTAGCAGGTTCTTTTTTCCTTTGTAAACCTTGAGCCTTGATGGGGATGTCATCAGATTCAAGTTTGTCTGTCTGTTTCGCCAACATACTCTCACTCTGAGAGCCACGTTCTACCTTACTACCTCTCCCTTGTGATGTTACTACTGATCAATGGGACAGGTTTGGGGGCTGTTGATTTGATTTATCCATTTTTAACTTCTCCATTAGCCTTTCGTCTACCAGTTTCAGCAGCTGTCTAGATTTATTTTTAAGTTAAGGGTGGAAAAGTGTTGTCATTTTACAATTCCTTCTGCTCTTATCAGCTGTGGGATTCTTCTATAAGGAAGCACTGGTATTCTTCTGCTATTAAATTACCCTCAAATATATTGGTATGAGAAAGGCAGGATGAATATTTGAGTTCCCTTTCCCCTGTTTTCTTGCTATCAGATTTTTGAATAACAATTTTGTACTTCACCAGTTTCCTAAAGTGATCAATGAGATGTATCATGTGTCATTATGAACTTAAGGATGAGTTCTAATTAACCTGTTACAGCCAGATTTTGTTTGAGTCATCTAATTATTCACTCTTTCATTATTATTATTATTTTATCAGCGTAGCTCTTTCTTTTCACACAGCTGCCTGTGCACTTTTCTGGCATAATACCAATAGGAATAAATGGTTTTCTTGGTTTCTGGTAAACATAATATTTTATATTTCTTTATGCATTTCCTGTCCCAGATCTGGAATCAGTCATTTCACCAAAAATTATTGGCTCCCTTTAGTGGAAAATAGTATTTAGAAATAATAATTTTCAATCCAAAGCTTATTATTAATATCACAGATTGTTAGCACTTATAGGTTCTTTCCCTCAATAAAACTGGCATATAAGTAATTTTTTTCATAAAAGCAAAACACATCATATGTTCATAGGGGTATTTTCAATTCACATGTAAGGAAAAAAGTATTCACTTATTTAATTTCATAATTTCCTCTTTTCTTTTGCATTAAAAATCTTAATTTGACACAATTTTGAATTACACAGTTCCTTTATCTTAATATTACATGCATTATTACCCTGCCACATTAGTCACAACTAATGAATACATTTTGACATGTTGTTCAACATGTATTTATGGATAGTAACAATATTAGTACAAACAACGCTAGTTTTTAATACTTTTTTATGCAGAGTCTCACTTTGATGCCCTTGGTAGAGTGCCATGGCATCATAGCTCACAGCAACCTCAAAGTCTTGGGCTCAAGTGATCCTCTTGTTTTCAGCCTCCCGAGTAGCTAGGACTATAGGTGCCTGCTACAATGCCTGGGTATTTTTAGAGAAGGGGTCTCTCTCTGGAACTCCTGAACCTCAACCAATCCACCCGCTTCTGCTTCCCAGAATGCTAGGATTACAAGCGTGAGCCACCGTGCTATTTAATTTTAAATACTAATAGTAGTATTCAATATTTCTAAATGCTACTTACAGTTTACTTTGTTCACAGTTCTTTGGGGCCTTGTGATATATCTCACAAAACCTGTATAGCCAAATAACATTTTTTAGCGAGCAATCCTAGAGTTAGAATTATTTGCTTTATTTTGATTTTTTAAGGCATCATTTCAACTTTTTAAAAACTGTTTTATAATTTTTAGTCATTTGCTAATTTCATAAAAAAAAAAAAGAAGAGAAAGAAAAATATGTCAGACAAGCTGGAGCAAGGTGGAGTTAGAAAAACCCGCCTGCCATTCCGTCCACTTTGCTCTTTCACATGCCTCTCCCATGCATAGCTCTTCTTATTAAACTATTCTATCTTGTACACCATTGTATATTTTAAGGGTGTGAAAATGTGGAAATGAAAGAAACACTAAATCAAAGATAACTAACCAAAAGGTAGAGGTTAATTAGGGTAGAGGTTGAAAGGGAGAATCGATAAAGTGAGCATTCTAGTTCCATGGGAGGTAGAAGTATGGATCTGTGAAGAGAAACCCCCCTTCTTGGGGAAACGAGGTGAAAGAAATTTAAAATGAGAGACACTTTAAAACAGCCACTCAAAAAACGATAAATAAAATTCATCTTCTGCTTCCAATTAATGTGTGTATTCAAAATAACTCAGTTTGTCTCTATACAGAATAACTAAAATGTAATTGGATTTTAGATAGCTTATATTTTCATGTTAATTTATTCAACTAGAAGATAATTGGACCAGGAACTCCCAAAATGAGGACTGTGTCCCCAGATGCCCTAATTGCTTTAGGCTGTCAGGACAGATGTGAAAAGCATGAGTCTTTAGGACATAGCAGGTTTAGCGGGCAGGGGAGAGAGTGGGAAGGGCCTTCCTCAGACCCCTGTCCTGCAGGGACACTCAGGTAACATGACCTAGTTCAGGAATATTTTGTGGCACTGTTCAGGAGAGTTACGGATCTGAGATTATACTAAAAAGTGTCTTAAACTGTAGCATCAAGACAGATCCAGGGATCCTATGGAAAGAAAACAATTAAGAAATCTAAAAAAGGATAAAAAATATCACCAAGCCAAATCATGAAGTTAACAATCCCGTCTGCTTGTGTTCCCAGTAGTATTCTCAATGTCTGAGACCTAGCAGGCATTCAATAAAACTGTGTCAAATGGATGAATAAATGAACCAATTAATTAAAACACATTAGAGGGTGGAGTACACTTTTTATAAGATCCTGATCATTAGATTAACCTCTTGCTCAGTAACTCATAGACTTAGCACATACTGGGTTCTCCATACACACACTATGAGTGAATATTTATCTGTATCTACTTATCAGTTTCTTCTTAGGAACTGATGACTTCACCATGCATCTATGGGCTGACCACACTACGTCCTTTAAAATCATTCTGGAGGACAGCTTACGCCCTCCTCAGCAATGACCTTCTTGAGATGTATTCAAGAGCAAACAGAGTCCTTTGGCCTTGGAGCTTCAGAGGACCAAAGCCACAGACACAGGCTGCTGGGAATGTTGTCCAGTTTCTCCAGAGGTTTTCCAGTCTTGGTTCCTGCACGCTTTCTGCTCCTTTATTTAGATGGGATCTGGGTATCCCGTGACTTCCAATTGCCTTTGCAGCTCAGAAAGGCTTTCACCAAACATCTTTTCTCCTTGAGTCCTTGAACCACCCTCTACATCCTGGGGCCAAGCTAATGTAGCTCATGTAGAATAACTCTTTTTATCAACTATCCCCTACCCAGAACCAGGCCCCAAAGTAAGGAGGAGGGAGCAGCAGCATCCATTTATATTTGGCCTGAACTTGTATTTTACATTTGTAGAGACTGAATGACCATCTCCTCAATCCTCACTCACCTCCCCATCTTTGCAGGATGGGGGTGTTTGGTGCCATTTTTAAAGTTCCTCTGATTGACTAAAATGAATGATCAAACTATCATAAGTGACCTGCTTAAAAATAGATAATACCTAAGTTCTCCCCACTCTGTTATATGTACCATTTTAACACATCTGTGGGACTGATTTGGAATTCACAAGAGAAAGTTCAAAGAGCCACATTTCAGAGTCAAATGGAAATAAGTGGTTCCTTCATTCACTCATTCATCCCCTTCTCTTCCCACACCCTTTACGGTGTTCCTGCGAGTTTTCTGGCTACTCTTTTCCCACAACTTGGCCTCTTATATTTTAATGCTTGTTCTGTGCTCTCTACTTTTCTCATTACACCATCCCCTTATTAAGTATTTTAACCTCTTCATTTTTTTAATGACCTTTTAAGTGCCGATAACAGTCAAATGCATGCCTCAAGCCTGGGCTGCTTCTAAAAGTTCTTGATCCTACCATCAACATGTGTGTAAATGCCACAGGAGTTCCAGAACTGAGCACCAACTGTCCACCCACCAAGCATGATCCTGCCCCAGGACTCCTCACCTTGCTGAATGGCAGCACCAGTTGTGTAAGTCATAAATCTCAGGCTTATCCTCATAAATGTATTTTCCTTTCCTCCCCACCTATATGTCATCAACCAGAAAGTCCTGTCTGTTTTGCCACCTAAATCTCTCTTGCCTCCATGCATTTGTCACCATCTTTTTTTTTTTAGCATCCTGCATAACGCTGTGATTATCTCCCATCTACTATAGTAATAATCTCCTAACTCTTCTATCCACGAGTATCCCACTGTCCCCTTAGTCTAATCCTCTGTGCTACAGTCAAAGAGATGTCTTCAGTACAACACAAATCCCTTTGTGTCCACCTCTTAACTCTACTTTTAAGATAAAACATCAAACACCGGTTTTTGCTTTTAAAATGAAGATCAAGGGATATTCTGGCCCTGCCTCTTTCTCCAGTTTTTCTTTATTACTTTCCCTGTCCTTCTCTCCTCATACTCTTGCACTTTTTCCATTATGTTTGATTCATTGTTTGTTAGGTTTTTGTTCAGTTTTGTTTTGTTTGCCTTTTTGCCACACTCTTTTCTGATACAGGGTTATTACACATGCTATTCTCTATTGCATTGAAATTCCTTGCCAGGTACAGTGGCTCACACCTGTAATCCCAGCACTTTGGGAAGCCAAGATGGGAAAAGATCCCTTCAGCTCAGGAGCTCTAGACCAGACTGAACAAAAGAACAAGAGTGGGAACCCTAGAGCCCCCATCTCTACTAAAACATAACCAGGAGTTGTGGTCAACACCTGCAGTCCCAGTTACTGGGGAGGCTAAGGCAGGCGTATGCTTAAACCCAGGAGTCTGAGATTGCTGTGAGCTATAGCACCCCAGCCTGGGGCAACAGAGTGAGACTCTGTCTTGAAAAAAAAAAAAAGAAATTCCTGTCATGTTCTCCTGTCCTAGTTAACTTGAGACCCTACTTACTGTCTTCCTTCTTGTAGATGAAAAGTGATTTAATGTACGCCACAATTTTATGCATATTATGAACAATGGTGATCATTACAGGACTGTTTTACATAATAAAAATTAAAAACATAAATATATACTAATGTTGGAATAATTAAAGAAGCTACACTATAGCCTACGTTGGAGTATTGTACATAAATTTAAAATGTGGTTCTAAAAATTTCAGTAAACTTGTTCTTCTAAAACAAGCCTTATTGTGTATATTTGAGAATTACAACATGATGTTATGGGATACATATTGATAGTAAAGTGGTGACCACAACAAAGCAAACTGGCATATCTCTCATCTCACATAGCACTTTTCTTCTAATGAAAGCAGCTAAAATCTCGTTATTTAACAAACATCCCTAATAAAGTATAACCTTATTAATTGTCCTCATTATGTTGTACATTAGATCTCTAGACCTAATCCTACATATCTACGTCTTCTTTACATCCTTTGACTTGCATCTCCACAGCTCCTCCCTCTCCCAGCCCCGCTGCTCACTGTTTTATTCTCTATCTTCATCTATGGGACTTTAATTTTTTGATTTCACATATAAGTGAAATAATCATGCAATATTTTTCTTTCTGTGCCTGGCTTATTCCCTTAGCATAAAACATGCTTATAAAATAGAATAGAAAAATAGGAATGCATAATCGTATTTTCTGTGAAATTCTAATTCTTTTAACATCAAATAAATAGATGTGCTACATGCTTTTGTGCATTTATACACACAGTAAAGAGTCTAGATATATATTCGCACACACATAAGGAGCAGTGGTATGCAAGTGAAATCATAGTGAAGTTTTATCTTCTTATGTCCATATTTTTGCTTTCTATATTTTGTACATCAAGGATGTTATTGTTTTAGTTTTATAAGCATTAACTTTACTTAATTCTATAACAATTTTTTTAAAGTTTTAAGAGATCATTGGCATAAAGAATGGTGAGATCATATCCCTTAACTTCTTTACACTGGTCTAAGAAAAATGTTGGGCCCTATGTGACAGGCTGGGCAAATGTGGACATTGTGTCAGGAGCATTAACCTAATCAGGTTATTAGCCTGATTTCTACCCAGTACTTATTTTGATAGTAACATCAGGAAACTTTCTGCAAAATGTGTAGTTTATCTATTTACTTTTGTATTGAAATGCATTCTTTGGTTAAGCTGGCCAACTAGAGAGACCATGTCTTTCCTGATCGCCTTTGGTTCCTTACCACAACAAATGCCTTTAAATGAGACACTATTTGGCATAATGGCCAGTGTCTACTTGGAGAAATATTAAAAGAAGTAATTTTAGAAAAACTGTGTTTTTTGTTGTTGTTGGGTTTTCTGGGAGGTGAGGTTGTTGAGAACCACATCTACACCAGCCTTTTCTTTATTTCTTCTTGGCCCCAGGATCAGTAGTAACCATGCTTCTAGGCATGCTGAAATATGTAATTCCTTATTTTCTCCTTTCCTTCCATTATAAAACATAATGTGACACTCTAGAAGAGTGGTTCTCAACCTTCCTAATACCACCATGTATTTTCATTGTTACAAAGGGGTCTCGACCCACAGGTTGAGAACTGCTGCTCTAGAAAGAGTTGTGGATGGCCAGGCACAGGGGCTCATGCCTGTGACTCTAGTACTTTGGAAGGCTAAGACAGGAAAACTGCTTGAGGTCAGGAGTTTGAGACCAGCCACAGGCAGCATATCAAGACCCTGTCTCTACAAAAAAAAAAAAAAAAAAAAAAAAAAAATTAGTCAGATGTGGTATCACATGCCTGTAGTCCCAGCTGGGGCATTGTTTGAGCCCAGGGGTATGAGGTTACAGTGAGATAGGATCACACCACTGTACTCTAGCCTAAGTGATGGTCTAAGAGTGTCTCAAAACAAAACAAAACAAAAAACAGAATGAGTAGTGGAGATTTGCTAAGAAGTTTGTGTCCTTCTGCCCCCTAATCCTCATATCCTTTATTTTCTATGCATACTTTCTTACTCTATACACTCTACGCCCTCCATGTTTCTCATATCTTCTGTGTATATACTTTCTTGTATATTTATCCAGGTCTCATTGTTTTCTTTTAACTTCTCTTTTTATTTAAATCACGATTTTCTCCTATGTCTTTTTATAAGCCATCTGAAAGCATTTTGGGAGGAAACAGTGAAAGAGAAAAGAAAGAAAGGGAGAACTGAAATAAGGAAGAAATTAAGAAAAGAAGAAAAAAGGATGAAATATTAACCCCTCAGGGTCAGCATCATGTAGAAACTATATCTATGGAAGTTAATAACTCTGTGGTAGAGCTATGATAACACAATTTTAATTATAATAAATCAAGAATTAGTAAATAGATAATAAAACATAAAATAAATATTTGTCAAATGTATGAGTCTTCATCTTAGAAAATGGGTTTTGAACAAGGTTAGGAGTCTTTCCTAAGTGAAGAAAGTCTTTCTTAAATTTTAGCAAAGCAAAAGCCAGAGCTTAGGCCTCTTAATAGTTAACAGTTAAGATTGTTTGGTCTCAGCAAAAGCAAACCTTAGTATTGTACTCTGATGAGGTATCAGAGCTTGTGAGTATCCCATCTTTTCCTCAATACCAACAAAGTTTGGGGATCCAGGAGTTAGGGTGCTGTGACTATTTCCAGGGTCTTTCACTATCCTGAAAGGCTGCAATGGGTTTGATGCTCTAACAGAGGGTAAAAAAGCCAGCTTACAAGCAAGCAAATAAAAGATACTAGATCAAAAAGATCTTTTTCAAGACAGTACATACACCAGCCCCAGGGTATTTCAAATATTTATAATTCTCTACATATTTAATCTTTAAGAGTTCTTGAGATGCTATGCTCAGAATCTGATGCTAACATATCCAGCTCAGTGCTGATATTATCAAAGTCATTGGAGGAACACAGGAGAGAGATGAAGGAAATATATGAAAAAGACAAAATAATCAAAACTCCTAAGGCAGTCCACAGGACGACATTCATAGAATGACAGCATTGAAAGGGACCTTGCTAGTCTCCTTCCTTTCTTTCACAAAAGGAACACTAAGGCATGGGGAGATTTCCCAGCATGCCCTTATTGCTCAGAACTGGATATCTTTGGGGATAGAACCTCAGTGCTTTCAAATGAGAAAAACAAATAGAGGTTAGAAGAATCACAGAATGTTAACTCTTTTGCCACAGGTCATAAATGTGACAATCATGGCATAAGATGGACTATCAAAGACCTTCATACTTCCATGGAGAAAAATATTGGTTACACAAATTAATAATACTAGCTATCAATCAGTATATATTTATCATGGGTTTGTTTCTGAGCCACACTAGAAGGAAAGAGGAAGACATTAAGAGAAGAGGCATATGATAAGGTCCTGTCTCTGGCTTCAGAGAACTTTCATTTTACCTAGAAAGACAAGAGGCAATCACAGAAAAATATAACAACTGATGCAGGATTATCTAGTAGTGTGCAAGTTGCATGGCATCTGTGTTCACACTGCAGTTCTTCTTGTCCAGACCTGATTTATTGAAAGCATAAATTTCCTTCATAAATCCCTAGAGGTGCTCATCCAGCATCTGCTTAATTTTTTGACTGACAAATAATTTTCAGAATGCGGCTCATCACATTTAAAAACAATCTAAACCGTTCAACAAAGTATATGTATTTCAAAACATCATGTTGTACATGACAAATGCATGCAAGGATTTTTTGTCAATTAAAACAATTGAAAGAACATTTTAAATGATAAAAATGTCCCCTACATACTGCTTATAGACTCTCCCATTTTCCATGTATAGGATTGCATAGGAAAACACTAATTTCTTCTCAGATGTTGCAATCTTTGGATATTTTAAGATACTTGTCATGATTTTCTTCTACCAATACCTTGAATCCCTTCAATTGTTACTCACATAACATGGATCTAGGTCCCTCCACTATCTGAATTCTCCCCAGAACCCAAACCAACACTCCAGGTGTGATCTCGTTGGCTCAGTGGAATGCAGTGGAATGAGAGCCTCTTGCTCTAAAAAGCAGATTCTGTTCTGTTTTTGTTGCCTAAGATTGCATTAATATTTTGGCAAGTACATCACACAGTTGACTCATATTGAGCTTAAAGTCAATTAAAACCCTTGCATTTTTTTCACATGTGTTATTGATAAATTTCTCCCAATTATTCATGTGTTCAATTGCTGGTGGTTTTTAGTTTTAAATTTACATTTGTACCTGTTAAATTTCATCGTGTTATATTCAGCCCATTGTTTCAGCTTTTGGAACATTTTTTTGAACCCTTTTTAGGTCTCTGCCCCAGCTCTGTGTCAGACACAGTTTGATTGAGCCACATATATCCTCATTCAAGTTAAAAACAAAGGTAAAATGTTCATTAACCTTAGGCCAAAGCCATGATTCAAGAGTCATATGCTTTTAAAACAAAAATCTACCCATTAAGTTATAGGTCTTTGGGTCTTGTCATAGTAAAAGTAGACTTGGACATGAGACATCTAGAGATGGGGCAGCAGTGATCACAAAAGAGAAGCTTCTTGGAATTGTCAATAATATGGAACCAAATCAAGAAAAGTTATAGGCCTGATGTGCCTGATTTGTTTTTTGTTGTTGTTGTTGTTGTTTTAAGAAAAGATCCTCCAATGATAATTTTTAATACAGGTCATGTTTAGGCTTTGGGGGGAAATAGTAACTGGCAAGAAGTATAAGCATTTAGTTCAGGAAATTAGAGTTGGTGAAGAATTCCAATTATTGACAGATATTGTTCAAATAAACAGGAAGAATATATAGAATAAGTGTAGATGGAGCCCACATTGGGAATGTTGAAGAGTTAGGAGTGTCCAAACTTTTTTCTTCTTTGCCGCAAATTGGAAGAATAAGAGTTGTCTTGGGCCACACATTAAATCTCCAAACGCTAATGCAAGCTAATGAGAGAAGGGGGAAAAAGGGTTCATGCATACCTTTTGTGATATCTAACAATCACAGACAAGCAAAACAGGCCTGAAATAATCAACATCCCAGCCCACAGGCCATAGGTTGGACACTCCTGGTATGGTATTCAGGATTAACCTCTGGCACAGTGGCTCCTAAGTCTGGAAGGCAGCTCAGTGCCAGTCACCACCAGATGAGGGGGCTGAGTGTATCTCTAGTCATAAGTCATAACCAGACATGTAGTTTGGGTCTACTGGATGCAGATGTGACCCACTAGGGCAACCACCAAAGAGACAGCTCTATCAGGAACAAATACTCTAAGCTCTTAATTAATTTTCTATACGTTTAATAGGAAATTAAAAATTTCTATACAAATTTTCTATACATTTTAATAGGAAAGTGTACTAAATTTCTAGTAAAATCCAGATATATTACACTTAGATTAGCATAGCTCTGATATATAGACTCAGCAAGTCTATGAAGGAGGAAAGAGAAGGAAGCATGCTATTGGATTTATTTTGCCTATTTTTACATGAACCTTGTGACCTAAAACAAAGCATTTAATGCCTAGGAATTGTAGTTTTTTCCTATTTGCCAAGTGGGCCTAAAATTATCTACTTTGAAGTATTTAGTAAAGATCAAAATTAGAAACAGTAACTGCTGGGCACATTATAGTTGCTCAGCTAATGAGAGTTCTCACAAAAGACAAATGGGCAAAAAAAAAATATGATATAAATGGAGAAGTCAAATGTCACTACAATTTCAAACCTCAATGACTAAAAGAATGGATTTGAAATTATATCAGAAAATAACTTCCAAAGCCCTCCTACAGCCAGCTTTTTGAATCAGAGATTGATGTATAAACACTAAGCTTCAAATAAATGAATAAATAAATAAACAGTTACCCAATCTCCCGCAGGATTCCTTTTTGGCAGCGCCTCACCAACTATAAGTTACTCTGTTTTGAAAGAGATATAGCCACAGGTACTTTTAAGATTAGTCTGTGTTCGAGCTTTCCACTTCTCTACACTGACCTTCGCCCCTTCTTTTCACATAAGCGGACTTCACTGTGTTCAAAGCATCTACCTTTTCTCCTTTAATTTCGCACGCTGGGGGCCAGAGTGTTAGCACAGCCCCTGCATGTCCCCGGACAGAAAGGAGGAGGTGATAAGTGAAAGCATCATCGTAGGTGGCTCTCTAATAATTTTCCCTCTGTTTTTCAGTATCCTGGGATCTCTGTGACTGAAGATGGGGCCTGTGTGGCCCGTTCCGTTGCTGCCTTCCTAAGGATTAATAAACTGGTGCAGATTAATATTTAAAAGAGCCCCAGGGAGTAATTCATGGCATGAAACAAGGTTTGCCTCCTTCCTGCCATGCCCCTTTCCAAGCATTGTGCAGAGCTCAGCTGTGTAGAGAAAGGAAAGGAAGATAAAAGAAAGAAAGGGCACTCTGGTGATTAAAATGGAGCTGGTAGCCCTGTGTCTGCCTTTCCTTCCTGTGATCCCACAGGTCGTCTTTCTGCTTCAGGCCAGGAGAAGCCACACCCCCTCCGTCCGGCTCCACCCCTTCCCTCCACGCCCGCGCCTAGGGCTGTGCCCACTGAGTTAAAGGTGAAATTAAGGAATCACCAAACCACTGATAGCCCTACTATTCTATTTTAACTCCTACTGCTCTATTTGAAGCCCTTGTGCGGTTGCTAAAATAAATATTCATGCTAAGGTGTTACAAAAGTGCATAAGGTAGCAAAGACTTCCAGGTTCTAAAGCCGGTGGTCCTCCAGAGCCGCCTTCCTGCTGGGCTCAGCACTCTACGTGAGGAAAGACCCCTTAATCCGCCTCTGCCTTCCTGTCCCACAATCCTTCATCCAGCCTCCAACTCTGATTTGCAGGTAGGAGGTGCGGGCTGATAATAAACAGGCTGAGAGTCAGGATTGCAGGCCAGCACCGACACGTGGGAAGGGTCGCATTCACCGGGAAGCATGGGCCTGGGGAGGGTGAGAAGGCAGCATCGGGCGAGGGGGTCCTTTTCAGGGCCAGAAAGAAGTTATCAGAGGATTGGCTGCGTTCTTTCTGTGGTGTTTGGGAAGGCACGATTACGGCAAATGGGGCTCAGCCTGGGGACCCAGGTGGGGCCACAGCCCTGCCTTCCTCCACCGGTTTCCTGTGCCATCTCTGTAAGCAACAACCACTGAAGAGAAAACCCATTCTCTGGTGCGCCTTGGAGTTCCCAGGGCAGCAGCCCAAACGAACATCCGTGTTTCCGGTTCACTCCCAGCCAGCTCTTAGGGAGGTGGCAGAATGGAGCCCCCACTGTGCCGTCCCCACGCATCTCGCACTTATTAATGAGATAGTAATTATGTTGGGAAAGGTTGAACAGCAGCAAGAGGGAGCGGAAAAGCAACTAGAGGGTGATGGGATGAGGACCTGGGCAACTCCTCAAACGGTCTGGGAGAGCGGGCGGAGGGGAGGAGGAAGGTGGATGGTGATCTGCTGAATATCTCGTGTGCCTTTCTGGAACAGAGAATGGCCTGTGTAATCAGGCCATCCACCCACTTGTCCTTATGAAACTGTTTCCCAGGCAAGACCCAAAGGGGCCTCTTTTAATAAAGAGAGCGTCCTTGTTTATGAATGTGTTTTGGAGACAGTTATAGCTGCCTATTCTTCTTAACTAGCTTAGTGGTGTCTCTTTCAAGAGAGTTAAAGCTAAGTGTGTGCTAAATTTAGGAAAGCTGGTGTAAAATCTTGTCCAGCAGCCCTGCAAGGTATTCAAAATGAGAAGCATCTTCTACAGGGTCATTCAGACATACTGGCGGAAGACAGGGCACTGTCCTAGACACTAGAGATACAGAAGTCACCAGACAGAATCTTGTTGGTTGTTGATATAATTTTACAGAGTAGAAACAAGTGAGCAATTAAAGATGGGGTATTATATTTTATTTCATTTTATTTTTATTTGTCTCAGTTTGTTACTCTTGGTAGAGTACTGTGGTGTCATAGTTCACAGCAACTTCAAACTCTTGGGTTCAAGTGATCCCTTGCCTCAGCCTCCTGAGTAGCTGGGACTACAGGCACCCACCACAATGCCTGGCTATTTTTAGAGATGGGATCTCACCCTTGCTCAGGCTGGTATTGAACTCATGAGCTCAGGTGATCCACGTGCCTTGCCTCCCAGAGTGCTAGAATTACAGATGTGAGTGTAGATGGAGGTATTTTAGATTATGTGGTAAGTGAAGGGCTCTGTAAGTAGGTAATATTTTTGCCAAGAACCAGTAGGGTAAAGATCCAGGGGACATAGCATTTCTGACAGCAGGCAGAGCTATGTAAACACACAAAAACAGAAATGGACTTGACGTTCAGAAGGACAAGACAAGAAAGGGCTACAGCAAACTGAACAAAACATGTGTATGACCCGGCATGAGCTTAGGAAGGGTGGGCAGGGGACACATGGTGAGTTCCTTAAATTTCACTTCAAGAAAATGGGAACCTATAGAAGGGTTTAGTCACAAAGGTGGTGTGGTCAAGCACGTTTCTAGAGCATCACTCTAAATACGAATGAAGAATGACTCCAATGGGGACAAGAGAGAATGTGGGGAAACCAGGAAGGAGGAGAGGCAGCAGCTGAGCGGGGCGATGTTTGTACAAGGGCTGGCGCTCAGAAGGAAACGTGGATTCTAAAAGAAGAGTCCTCGCAGCCCCTGGAAAGGAGGCTTTGGAATTACACAGCTGCCATCCACACCCATTTTATACTGGCCATTTTCTAGGAACTCTAACAATGCTGTTATACCCTGGGAGGCTGGAACCCTTCATTTACAGATGGAAACACAGACACATAAAGTGACTTGTTCTTCACCCCACCAGATAATAGGTAGTAGAAACAGAATTTTGAATGCAGGAGTCACATCTGAAGTCCTTGTGTGTCCCATCTTACCTCCCTGCCTCTCATCTGGGGAACTTAGATGCTCCCATGTGACCAGGCACCAGAATGGATCTTAAGCACAGGACTCTTGTTTTGGTTACCATGCTAGCGTCCAAACTGAGAAGAGCGCTCAGCAAAGAGAAGGTACCCAGAAATGTGTCTGAGACGGGAATGACTGAATGGACTACTGAAAGAGCTCCCGGGTATTAAAATATTACTTTTGCAGGCAAGAAATATTGGTCTCAGAAACCAGGCTGTGTCTGAAATGGAGGTCAAGAGGTGCCAGAGCTGCAAGAAGAGGGATGCAGAGTTGAGGAAGGAGGTGGAGGCAGTGTGGATTAGGGTGACTTGCCTATCTTCACGTCGTAGAGTGAAGCTATGCTGAGTAATCACAGAATTCGCAGCTCACCCTCATTCCAGCAAGGTTGCCTGGGCCCTGGGAAGGCATCAAAGGAATGTGAGTACCAATTCCAGAGATTATTGTCAATAGGCTTCAACATCCTCGTTAGAAAAGAAGAATGATGTTGTCCACCCCCAGAGAGATCGTGAGGAATAGACAGAATAATGGATTGTGTAATGGCCAAGAAGTGATGGCTTTTATTGGTGACATTCTCTGATCATAGATGTTTTAATTTGTTTTAATATTCTGCAAAACACAAGTATAAGAATTTCCTGGTTAATTAGGAATATTTAACAGGCACAAGGCACATTATCTGGGGGATGTACGCAATTATGACCTTGACTCAAACTGTACAAAAGTAATACATCTTACCAAAATCTACCCCTATAATAATAAAAAAAAAATTTTTTAAAGAATTTACTCAGATTTGAATGTGCTGAAAATATATGTACCCCCTGAGAAATGTTATCTTAGGCAGTTCCTTTGGAGGAATCTAAATCCACGAAAATTCATACATACATTTATTAATTTAACAGATATTTTTAAAGAATGTACAGAATACAAGATCATTGATATTTTGGCCAGCTCGTGAGGACACAGATCATAGTGCTGAGAATTCCAAGGGACACATATTCTCAGGACACTCTGACATCTTAGAGTGTAGTGAGAGAAAAAAAAAATACGTAGGTAGAAAGAGGATGGCCTGAAACTTAAGTCCAGAGTGACGGAAAAATCTTCATTTGCTGATGGTTATTTTGTAGCTTGCAATGATCATTGCCCAAAGCCCAAGAGTAGTCAGTCTCTTGTTTTGTACTTTGCAGATGGTTCTTGGAGTGTCCGAGAGAAAACGGTCAGATGGCCCCGCTGAGGATGGATGCAGCTGACTAGTTCAGAGTTTCCTCACTACCCTCTTACACATGTGAACGTCTTTCCAAGCTGACTGTAAATTCTATAGTAAGGACCTGATCTTCTTCATATATTTATTCCTAACGATAGCTATCACAGTTAAATCTTTGCTGACATAAACTAGACGTCAGCTCAGATGCTTCCCACGACCTGAAAATTTAGTGAGATGGGCTTGAAACCCCATTCACACACCTTCTTGAAGTTCAAAGCCCATCCAATCACGTCATTTCACTTTTTAATTCCTGGAAGGCTTATATAGGATCATGCTTGCCCTCTTCCTTGTGATCTCTTCAGTATGCCATATTGTTTTGGACAAGAAACCCCATCTCTTTACTAATTTCCGCCAAAGAAGATCTAACCCACCATAGAGATACGCAGGATTGTGACTTTATGAAGAAGCTGAAAAGAGAGTTTGGGGAAAACACTTGGCCATGGCAAAGCAAGCATAATAATCCAATATCAGATGGTCTTTTTCTCTAAAACCCTTTCTGTTCTCCCTGCCACCTGGAGTTCCTTTCTTGGCCCTTTGCCTTTGAGGTCCCCTACCCTGCCATCCACTTAAGCGTCCCTCCTGTTTCTCTCCATTCTCCGCTCCTGCACACGCTTGCCAGGGTAATAAGCAGACTTATTCTCTGCATCTTACTCAAAGCAGATGTTTTGGAAACAGTCTGCATGTGACACACAGGCTTTTGTAGTCTATTTCCATACTAAGTGCTCAGCAAGATGTTGTTCCAATCCAAAATAGTTTGTTTTCCTAGTAGGAAATCAGGTGTTAGCTGTTAAAAGTTCTCCTGGGACCTCCACAGAGGTGGGCTCGTTGGGAGTTGCACTGACTACCCCGTCTACCTCCATCCCTCATGTTTCTTCCCGTCCACCTTCCAGCCATAGGAAGTCCTTGTAGCCTGTGCTCCCTGGCACTTGTGTGTCATTAAACAGTCTGCTTCCAAAGCCCAGGGACTTCAACATCTACTTCGTATAACTAAATCCTACTTAATACTTCACTCAGCTTGGAAGTAGCCTCCTATAAAAAGATTTACTTATCACTAAGCAATATCATACCCTCCCCACCAAACAACAAACAAACAAACAAAAAAAACCCAAAACCCCAGAACATTTTGTCACAATTGTGCTAACTTTTACAGCTGGCCTTATCATTTATAGTTTAACAGTCTAATCGCTCTCTTCTCATCTCTCTCGCCCCATCTCCACACATTGTGTGTCATTTAAAAAACACGAGAACTAGCTACTGACCGAACGAAAGAATAAATGAATGAACTAAGCAGTGAGTAATGTGGTTGTCATTTGTCTCGGTCATAACAGTACCTCTGTTTTCAAAAGAAGCAAAAACGGGAACCCAACAAATACAAGATTTTCTTTGTTTTTCTTTTCTATTTTTTTTTTTAATTGCCACAGCTTTCCCAGCAACTGGATCAGTTGCTTGCAAACACTGTGATGTGTTTTGGCCCTCGAATCCTATACATTATGGCATATGCAAAGAAGTCATCGTTTTGAGATGATAATTTGAATAGAAACAGATGGTATTTCGGTTGCGGCGTACATAGATTCTTGCATCGTGCAGGTCATGTTCCCCACCCCCACCTTGGGAAAATATTGCATTGGCCATATTTCTTTCCCTACCTCCCTATCCCCACCCCTCTGACCATATGTTTTATAATGAGGGCACTTAAAATATCATGGAATTGGCCTGTCCCCGTGATATTTAAAACGTGAAATGTGACAATATCTCCAACATATTTCAAACACATGGCTGCAAAGGAGGAGGCAAAAAAGCGATGGAAAAAGTTCACACCGAGTTATTTTGAGGGGAGGTCCGTTGGGGGGAGGGGTATCATGTTAGAGATTTCAGATAACAGGAAAACGGGCTGCTCGGGCATAATGCATGAAAGATGGTGTTTGACAAATGTGTGATCGATGTTTTTGAGAAACAGACCCTCAGTCGGAAAAATATATATTATAATTTATAGAAGCAAAGAGGCTGGGCCACCCAAAGAGTTTGGCTATCTGTTCTCTAGTCTGGAGAACAGGCGAGAGAAAGGTTACCCATCTGCTTCCCTGGGTGTGATTATGCTTCGCTGGGATCATCCGCCTCCCGGCCAGCCACGGAGGAAACTTGGCTGGGCTTAGCTGTGTTGGCAGCAGGTGAAATATCAAATGCGAAGATAATAAATAATAAATGGGCCCATTTTTCATATTTGGATGGAGGGAAATGTTAATGGAATTAGAAAAAGTTTGGCTCCCTTGTTGCAAACAGCTAGGCTGTGATTACTTCAAGATTGACCAGTCAATCTCCAAAGGCCTTGGTATTTCTCTCTCCCAGAATGTGGCAAAGAGCTGACTGCACTGGAGGGTCTGTTTACCTCGGGTTGGTTTAGAGGTTCAGCATGTATAGGTCCAGCTGGTTTTCAAATTCCCACTTGTCCTTAGGGTGAGCTTGGTAGATATAAAATCTGCTGTTTTTCCACACTGTCTGCTTCTGGGGAAAAAAAAATTCTACTCAAGCTTATTATACAGGGGTCTGAACACAGCCATGGGGGCGCTGTGATCTGCAGATGTTAAACAGAAGACCAAAATTCAGAATAATTCTAGAAATAAAATGTAAAACTTTAAAGAAATGCCAAAGTGTCCAGCAGCCTCTACATTTGCACTTCCAGATCTCTGGGAGTATCTTCTGATTCTCCTCTGCCATTAGTTCTCTTGGGGTGGGGGAAGGAGGTAGGATCATCGTCCTAGAAAATCAGTGTCTGGTCTGTCAGCCTCAGAAAAGCAAACATTCTCACTTTTCACCTCCTTACTTTTCCCTTTAAGTATCTATAGCACAAAAATCATGTGACATGACCCATCTTCAAGCCACTGTTATTTGGAATTGGAATTTTGTAATGGGTAGTTCGAATCCCATGTGCAATCAAAGGAATACCTTTTGGACATCCAACTAACTAGTGGTTTGAGGAACCAGAGCTGGCTACTGGACTCAAAGGGATGTGTTCCTTTGGTGGCAATGGGTATATTCAGTGAGATATGTCACAGTTGATCAGGATCGTTGATTGCAAATGTGGAGGCTGAAAAAAGATGTGCACATGCACCCCTTTCATAACTCAACTAATGCTCTTCAGCTGAAAAATTAATCGGAGAAGTATTAGCTGGGAAGTTTAATTATCTGGGTGTCAGGCTTCAGGACCTATCTGCAGAAACTCTGCCTCCATTCTCTTTTCTTTGGCAGTTCAAATTTTCTTACCGGCTGATTTCTGGTTAGGACAACATAACCAATGCGGTCGTCCAGGCTTGACATTTCATTTTTAATTACCTTGTCTTTCTCATATCATTTTCTTCCCTTCCTAATATCACACAGTTTCTGCTTTTATTCAGGCTCTCACCTTAGGCTCCTGGTTGGCTACCTCCAAATTCTCTTTCCATTTGTCCTGCACATTAATGCCGGAATGGTTTTTCATAATTATCACTCTGATCGTGGCACTTTTATAATCACAAATGGCTCCTTCCGGGGGCTTCTCATTGCCTACCAAATACAATTTAAACCCCCTTTTTGTGCATTTACAATTTCTGCATTGCGTTCTCCCTTTCCTAACTCAAGCAAACAGCTCCAATTTCCTTCCTCCAAAATGTTTATCCTATTTTGCCACCTGCCTTTTCCGTTCACTCCCCCTGTAGCAGCAGCTCTCAACCTGTGGGTTGTGACCCCTTTGTAACAATGAAATGATCCTGCATACCAGATGTTTATATTACAATTCATAACAGTAGCAAATTACAGTTACAAAGTAGCAACGAAAATAATTTTATAGTTGGGGGTCACCACAACATGAGGAACTGCATTAAAGGGTCCCAGCATTAGGAGGCATTAGGAAGGTTGAGAACCAGTGTCCTAGAGTGACCTCTTTTACTGCTGTGGTCCCCAACACCATGGGCTGCGGACTGTTAGGAATAGAGCTGCACATCAGCAAGAGAGCAGCCTGTGAAATATCATCCTTATTTACAACCATTCCCCACCCCTGCATTACAGCCTGAGCTCCACCTCCTGTCAGATCAGCAGTGCCATTAGTTCTCACAGGAGCGGGAACCCTACTGTAAACTGCCCGTGGGAGGGATCTAGGTTGTGTGTTCCTTATGAGAATCTAATGCCTGATGTTTTGCAGTGGAATAGATGTGGCATGCTAACATGGAGGGAGGTTGCAAGTACAGATTATCTTCAGCAGAGAGGTTTGACTGCACAGAGACCAAGATAAATCAATTGCTTGCAGATTCATCAAAATTCTATCAGCTAGTGACAAGTGACAACATGCATGTGGGGGCAGGCTTTATACTAGAATGTGAGCTGTACTTCAATTGTACAGCTGCATCTGATGGCAGGCTTTAGATTAGATAAGTCAGAATCCAACCAGAGACCATCTAGTTGCAGGAAAATAAGCTTAAGGCTCCCACTGGTTCTGAATTATGTGACTTATATAATTATTTAATGATATTGTACAATGTAATTATAATAGAAATAAAGTGCACAATAAATATAATACTCTTGGGTCATTCTGAAACCATCTTCCCAACTCCCAGTCCATGGAAAAATTGTCTTTCGTGAAACTAATCCCTGGTGCCAAAAAGGTGGGGATGACGGTTCTACTGGTTCCATTTATTGGCATCCTGGATGTCCACAGAGTAATGTATTTGAGTTGGAGACAGCAACACAGCTCATGAGTATGAACCCAAGCCTAGCTTGACCAATTCAAGGAAGGCTTTTCTAATCATCCCAGCCTGCCCCATGTTGGTCTTAGGAAGTTTGCAGTGCTGTAGGAGTAACCGTATGGTGCCTTGAGTTAAGAACATTTATTGGTTCTTGGATCTCCCAAGCTATATTGCAAACACTAGAAGAAAGGCAAGGGAGTTTTCACTTTGAAAGATCCCAATGCTTAGTGAAGAGTTTCGAATATAGGAAAATTTCAATAAATATTTGCATAGTGAATTGATGGGTTTTAATTTCCTAAAGATAATAATGGACCCTAAGCTCCTAAGATGTTTACTAATATTCCAAGTAGCATGCTATCACTTACAGAACCATTTGTTTGCTTTTAACATGCTGCCTGGAAAAGAGATTAATAGCTCTGGTCAAATTAACCTGCATAGCAGAGAGGTGAGGCTCCAGCCACGGGAGGGAAAACTAGTATGTTCTCATAAATTAATAATTCTGAGAAAGATATGCTGTTTACTGGAACAATCTATCCCTCCTACAGCCAGGTTCAAACCCTGTTTAAATCCTAGATATCTGTCTGTAACAATATGAATATGACAGCCTCAGAAGCCAATCCTGGTCTCCTTTTCCAAGATGGATTGAGGGCTGGTTTCCATGAGGCCTCAAATCTAGTTATACTGGGCTCGGCGCCTGTGGCTCAAGCGGCTAGGGTGCCAGCCACGCACACCTAAAGTGGCGGGTTCGAATCCCCAGCCCGGGCCGCCAAACAACAATGACGGCTGCAACCAAAAAATGGCCAGGCGTTGTGGTGGGCGCCTGTAGTCCTAGCTACTTGGGAAGCTGAGGCAGGAGACTCACTTGAGCCCAGGAGTTGGAGGTTGCTGTGAGCATGATGCCATGGCACTCTACCCAGGGGGATAGCTTGAGGCTCCATCTCAAAAAAAAAAAAAAAAATCTAGTTATACTGAAGACTTCAAATGGCAGCTTAAAAGACCTTGTTTAACTAGTGTTAGGCAAGACACTTTACAGCCCGTGGGTCACATGCGGCCCGCCTAGGACATTTATCCAGCCCGCTGGGTGTTTTTGCTGATGCTGCCTGTCCTGCTTAGCAGCTGACTCATCCCAGGGCCCACAGTCCAGCCCACCAATTGTCTGAGAGGCAGTGAACTGGCCCCCTGTTTAAAAAGTTTGAGGACCCCTGGTATAGACTGTCTGGTATCCAAAGGTAGTAGAAGAGGTGTGGCCTGAGATTAATTCACAGCTGATGATGCAACTAAATAAAAATGAATGGAAAAAATAAAATGAGTGACTGTTGATTGACAGCATTTTTTGAAAGTTCACGTATGTGTTAAACTAGGTGTAGCCTAATGCCCTATTTCTGTCTATCTAAGATACCATGAGACACTTTGTCATGTCTCCTTGGGCTCTTCTTGGCTGTGACAATTTCTCAGACATTGCTTTCTCCTGATGACCTTGACAGTTCTGAGGATTAATGCTCAGGTATTTTGTAGAATATCTTTCTTTTGGGATTTGCCTTATTTATTTATGTATTTTTTTTTTAGCCTGAAGTTATATGTTTTGGGTAAGAAGAACACAGAGATAAATTAGCTAAGGTACCATTTGTATCTCATCCTATCCTATCTGAATGGCTTGTCATTTTTTTTTTTTTATTGTTTGGGATTCATTGAGGGAACAAAGAATTAGGTTACACTAATTGCATTTGTAATTTGTAATTTGCAATTTGTAATTGTGTCCTGCCCCTAAGAGGTCTGACCCCTGAGGCCCCGCCCTCCTCTCCTCTACCTGCACCTTCATTCCGCTACCCCCACCATGTACTAGGTCATCTCTGTTGTTGTTGATGTTAATTCTAATCACCTGGCTGAAGTAGTGTTTGTCTGCTTCTTCCCTGTGGCTACTCCAATTTATCACTTTCCATACTGTACTCTTTAAAAGAAAATTACTATGTACAACCTACACTTACAATATGAGGAACTGGGCGATGCCTGTGGCTCAAAGGAGTAGGGCGCCGGCCGCATATGCCAGAGGTGGTGGGTTCAAACCCAGCTCCAGCCAAAACTGCAAAAAAAAAATATGAGGAATTATGTTTCACCTCCTTGAAGGGGGACCATCTGCATACATTATTTGGCATTCTTCCACAAAGGAGATTTGTCCATTCTCCACTATTTATCCAATCATTTATTTATATCAGTATCAACTCCTGTATAATTACTTTAAACTCTGGGTTGTTATACAATGCTACTTTATTTTATTCCTCAAATTTGTTCCAGCTTTAGGCATTGGGAGCTGTTTCAGTTATCTCCTGTATGCTGCTAACATCTCCCCATTGAAGTGCATGTGTGTTTAATTATTTATTCAGTCATCTCTTACTTTCTGGGGTTCCAGGTTCATTTTGCATATTTCTGTTTCCTGTCCCACAGTCAGCCAGTTCTCCAAGAAACTCCAGCTGTTTTTTTCTTTTTTAAACTGGTGAATGGCATTAGAAATCAAGATCTGAGTGTTAGGTATGCTTGTTACTACAGCATAAGGCCTTCTCAGTAGGCATTAGAGCAAAGAAACATAGAGGTATCTGCTAACCTGTGTTAAATACACATAGCTATAAATATCGCAAGGCATGACCATGTCTATTATACTAAGCAAAATATGGACTCTGTTGGGAGAATGCAAAGGAAAGCACCCTCAGAAAAAGAGGAATACTACAAAGTAAGCTGAGTGAGTCAGAACAAAGAAAAGTCAGCTAGTTTACATTTAAGCTAGTCATGGCTAGCAAGCTTCCTGCCTTTTCTAAAATTCTAGTCTGTTGGGGATATAGCTTACAAACACCCTGCTGGGTCTGTGAGCACTCTGAGGAGAGTAATGGCCATAGAAAAGTCTATGACAAGTCCTAGAAAAGATACATCTTCTAGGGCATTTCCTGCCCATTACACAGGCAAAGCAGATACCCATTGTGGAGATTTGCATTTGCCTGGGGCAGAGACCAAGGGAGTAGCTGGAGCTCTGAGATGAGCAGAAGAGCTTATGTGCCTTATGGCAGAGGAAAATCCTCTGTGGGGGTGATGGGAGGAAAGTGCCTCCCTCCCACCCATCCCTCAGAGGAGATTGACACTGGTGGCATTTTACTCCACAGGGAACTAGTGGAACTTAACACCTCCCTAAAAATCTACGTGTGTGACCTCAAGCAGGAGGCTCTCCCAATACAAGGCTCAGATTTCAGATTACTGAAGGCCACCCTTAAGGTTAATAATAATAACAATAGAAGCTGATATCAGCAATCTGAGAACTGCTGTTTGTTTCCTACCTCACTTTACCCTCTGGGCAAATAGACTTCAATAAAATCAGAGTGGAGCAAACACTCTGGGCCATTGCCAGAATCCCACAATGGGGCAATGGACCCCTGAGCTCCTGCTTTTAATTCTACTCTATGCCTCTTGTCTTTCTTTACTGTCACGTCCAACTCTATATTTCTTCAGTCCATCACTGCCAGTTTCCACAGGTCTCAGTGGACACTGCTCTCAGGGTGGGACCCCGACAGACTTAAGAATACTTGAGTTGCATTGATGTCTCCAAGTCAAATATGTTACCAAGTGGGTCATTCCTGGTTCATCCCCTTGTTTGTCTGGAACCTCCCGCTTTCCACTTTCAACCACCTACCATCCACTCATGGCCAGTACTATGTGTAGTGGTTTCAGAATTATGTACCCATATTCCTGTGGGAAACAGCCCTATCAATTAGAGTACAATGCAATGTCAAGGTCCTTTTGACTTTTATTTTACAGACTGCCCTCCTCCCCAAATTTAGTTATTACCCCTTTTGGTAAGGTGATTTCATGTATTTGTAATATAGTTTCATTTTTTTTTTTCTTGCAGTTTTTGGCCGGGGCTGGGTTTGAACCCACCACCTCTAACATATAGTTTCATCTTTTATCATGGGATCCTCCAGTGTTTCAGTATCCTAAAAGCTTTTTTAATTCTTTTTTTAAATTTTTACATGCATTAAGTTTCATTACTAAGGCTTCATCTGTATCCTTTGGAACTGCTAATTTATTAATATATTTATTGTCTTGCCTCTTACTTGAGTTATATAATTCAAACTATACCCTATATTTTTCAGATTGGCTTTTTTTTTTCTTTTACTTAGCTGGCTTTTTGTCACTTCTGTCTGTAAAAATTCTAAATAATCTATCATGCTACTCCTGGAATTTATGAGAACTAGACTGCAATAGTATTACTGCAGATTATTTGAAATGTTTACAGAGACACACTTGTCATTGGTAAATAAGACACTTTTATTTCTTTCTTCCAAAACTAGGCACCTTTTATTATTCTTGTTCCTTTACATTAATACTTGCACAACGGTTTTGAACAGTAGTGGTGAGTGCGAGAGAATATCCTTGTCTTCAGGCAAAAACTTCTAGTCTCTCATTGAGTATTTGCTTAGCAATAAGTTTCCACATATTCACTTGGTCAAGTTGAAGAACTTTTCCTGTATTCCTAGTTTGCTGATAATTTTTACAATGAATTGGTGCTGAATTTTCTCAGTTTTTTTTTTTGTTGTTGTTGTTTGTTTGTTGAGTTGTTTGTTTGCTTATCTTTTCAAAGAACAATATATTTGCTTCATTTATCTTTTGGACAATCCTTTATTTCTCAATCTTGTTTAGTTCTGCTCTGATCTTGGTTATTTCTTTTTTTCTGCTGGGTTTGGGATTGGTCTGTTCTTCCTTTTCTAATTCTTTGAAATGATTTATTACATTGCTGATTTGTGAACATTCTGTCTTTTGGATGTGGCCATTAAGGCTGTGAGTTTTTTGCTGTATCACACAGATTTTGATAACTTATTTCCCCATTGTCATTTTTTAAAGAATATTTTGATTTCCATCTGTATCTTTCCATTGACCCAACTATCACTCAGCATTAGGTTGAGTAGTTTTCGTGACTTTGTTGGCAATGATGTTTCCATTATTTCTAGTTTTATTCCACTGTAGTCTGCGAGTATAAATGTGAGGTATAATTTCTATTTCTCATATTTTTTGAGACATGTCTTGTGGCCTAGAATGTGATCAGTCTTACCAAATGTTCCGTGTGCTAAAGAGAAGAACGTATATTCAGGCATTGTGGGGTACAGTGCTCTGTAAATGTCTCTTAGGTCTGTTTATTCTAGAGTTCACTCCAGTTTTAATCTAATGTTTTATATTTCCTCTCTTAACATATCAATTATATTTATGATTTAAAATGTTCTTTGCCTTTAAATTGGTAAATGTATGCTATTTACATCTAAAGTGATTATTGATATGCTTTTTATTGCTTTCTAGTCACTGTATTTTTCTTTGTTTTGTGTTTCTCTTCATTTTTTTCTGCCTTCTCTGGCTTTAATCTAACATTTTATGGTTCCTCTCTTAGCTTACCAACTACATTTATGTTTAAACTGTTAGTGAGTCCTAGAGTTTGCTGCATACATTTATGACTAATATAATTCTGCTTCAAATAACACAATATTATTTTCTGTGTAGTGCACATGTCTTACAAAGCCATGTGGCTCAAGGAGTAGGGCACTGGCCCCATATGCCAGAGGTGGCAGGTTCAAACCCAGCCCTGGCCAAAAACTGCAAAAATAATAACAATAATAATAATGCCATTCCTAAATATTCTCTCCCCATTTCTTAGGACATTGCTGCCATTCACTTCATTTACCCATATGCTGTAACGACCTAATACATTGATACTATTATAACTTTGCTTAATAATCTTTTAATTTTATTTGGTCCTTATTTTATGCTCTTTCTTTCCTTATGGAGATCCAGAATTTTGAGCTATTTCATTTTTTCTCTGTCTGAAACCTACATGTTGACATTCCTTGCAAGGAAAGTTTACCTATAATGAATTTGGGCAATTTTTACTTTTCTTAGTACATCTTTATTTCTCCTTTATTTTTGAAGGAGAATTTTACTGCACATAATTTAGATTTTTTTCTTTCAGGTCTTCAAAAATTTCACACCACTTTCTTTTTGTCACATCATTTTTGAGGAGTCTGTCATAATTCTTATCCTTATTTTTCTGTAAGCGAAGTCTTTCCTCCTCCCTCAAAATTTTCTCATTGTCTCTGGTTTTTGAAGTTTAAATGTGGCACAGCTAGGAGTGTGTGTGTGTGTCCATTCATATGTGCTGTTACTTTAATCTGCTTGTTATTCTCTGAGCTTCCTGGATCTCTTGTTTGATGTATTTCATTATTCAGGATAATCTGCTAACAATCCCATCAAAGGCATTGTTCATATCTGTTATAGCATTTTTTGTTTCTAGCATTTCTTCTGCATTATTTTCTAATATTTCCATTTGTCTCCTTTTATTAACTAATTTTCCCTATCACCTACTTTTTTTCCATTAGAGACTGTAATAATTAATCATAGTCATTTAAAGTTCCCTAGCTAATAATTTTAGTATTCTGTCATATCTGAGTCTTGTTCTAATAATTGCTTTGTCTCTTCCATTTTTGTTCTTTC
>CAUYTI010078259.1:0-18212 GCA_963575145.1 Galago senegalensis
TAAAGCAATAACTGAGAAAATGACATGAAGGCTGTGTTGACCAGTTTGATGGAAGTATTTCAGAGTGCATGTGAAAACCCCACACTGTACCCCAGAAGAGTATCAATGTACATAGTTAACATTCAATAAAAAAAAAAAAAATTCCTAAAAAAAAAAAAAAAAGAATCCATGGCTTTTACATCCACTTCTTTTTTTAAAAAATAATATTCTAAGTGTATGGAAAAAGACACTATAGAATCTCATTTGCCTAGTAAGTCAGAGCCTCAAGCTTGTACCACAAACTAAAAGAAAGTCCAATTATACCGTTCTATCAGAATATTGGAAAACTTTCAACATATCTATATGATGAAAATGTCCCATATTGGTGACTTTCCCAGACAAAAAAATTAATTTGATATAAAGTGACTCAGTAAATTCACCACTAGGAACAAACTTTCAGCAACCTATCTCCCTAAAAGTAAAATAATAAAGTTCTGTATCACCTAGTACTTTCTCACATTCATAATTCTTTTTTATGCTTTTCAGTAGGGTGAAGACAGGCCATAATCATTTGGGTTGAGTAATCTCATTTTTTGTATTTCCTTGGTGGAGGTCAGATATGCTATTGTGTTAGGAGACCTTGAAACTTGGGTTTGAATGGAGGTGGAGTTGGGTTTTGTTTAGTTATGTATTTCTAAGTTTCAGATATGAGAACTTTACTAAGTAAAGAATTCCCAGGCTACCACTTCCTTCTGAGCAACAGTCATGTCTAAAAGCTGATCTCTCCCCAGCAGAGGCACACCAGGGGTGCTGAATTACTGTGTGGCAATCCTATCAGTTACTGCCAAACTGCTAACATGATGCATTTTTTAGACCAGTGTAGTGATAGAAGGCAAACGTGACAGCTATTTCGTCAATCATTTGCCCTGCAGCTGGTTAGCATGATCACTTATTTACTGTTTCAAATAGGCATTTTATAACAATAACTCAAAGCCAACATGGCCACAAATGGGAGAAAACTGGCCCTTGGGATCTGGGGAAACTTTGTGGTCAGATATATATTTATGCTTATGTTGTTCAAATGCATCTCATTACTCACTCTGAGTCACCCTGTAGCCTGCCACATTAAAGTGATCAAGCTCACCGCAGAGGGACTAAGTGGAAATATAGAGCCCACGTTGTCTTTAAGCCCTCCTCATGAAACTAAAGTGCTCATATACCTAAGAGAGATGTAGTCGCCGATTCCAGAATTCAATGGCTTGGCTTTCCGAGTTGGTTTCTGTATCCTAATTAAGTTTACTATTCAGGCCAACACAGTAAGTTTTTCTGTTAAGCCTATGTGTGGAAAAGTGCAACAAATCAATAATAACAAGGGAGACGGGGTAGAGGAGAAGAACAAGAATTGAAGATGAAGACAGTGATTTAGGCTCTTCCTACACAGGCCGTTCTAGAAAATTTGAGCATTTTGATTGCTGTCATGGCTGCTGTAAATCAGCACAGTTGAGTAGACTGTGGTGAGATCAGTTTGGCCCATTATAATGGCTGTGCCATAGTCCCGCATTTTTGTGAATGCAAACTAGATCTCAGATATGATTTAGTTTTGAATTATTATTTTGAAAATTTATAATTTTCAATTATATTTGAAGTTGGTAATGTGAACCACAACTAGGCTATGGATCCCTAAGCGAGATCTTCTGAAGGTAACTTCCTATGCATTGACAAAGATAGGCAAAAAGAAGGCAGAGGAAGAAGAAATAGAAAGAAAAGCTTGTCTTCATATCTGTTCTAGAACCCAAGAGCCTTCCCTGGTTTCTCCCAGAGTCAGTATCAGGAAGTAAAATGCACAAAAATCAAGGGAAGTTCTATTGGCACTATCAGGCAGTCAACCTTGATCAAGAAATGTGAACTACAAGAATAAAATAGGAATTTGGGAGTTTTATGTATAAAAATCAGCTGTTTTGTTATCTGAAAGATATTTATTAGTGGATCAGACAAATATTTATGGTATCTAATTATCCACAAAATATGTTTTAAATTGCTTTCTGTTAACATTTGAATGAGATAATGTCTTCCCCCTCCCCAATACAGGATTAATTGCCATCAGATGGTTGTCTTCTTTACTCTGTGAAACTTGAACTTAAAAAAAATTAAAGTTTCTCAAGAAATCTTTTGGCAATTGAATATTTTCTAGATTAAATCCATGAATATTTTCAGAAAGAGGGAATTTATTTTGAAAACCCCCAAATGAAATCAATGCATTCAAGTATGAAGAATTTAAAAGCATGTTTTCATTAGATGTCAATCTAATATACAATTAGATAAATACTCAAACTCTTTTGGGTGGGAGCATTGGGAAATTGGGGAGAGGGATGTCCCAGAGGATCCCTCCCTTCCTCAAGCCCTGCCAGCCCCTTTCCTCTCATACTTTCTATTGCCTCAGGAGTAGACTCATCAGTGTGAGACAGGGTTCCCACTTGCCAGCTGTGGTTGGCACCTTCCCCTGCACCCTGCCTAGCTCATTGCCTTCTTGGCAGTGCTGGCAGAGACCCTTATGGACACTGAGGACTGGCTTGCTCTGGGCAGCCTCCTCACCCTGGCTGGGCTGTTGGAAGGCCGGCTGGTGAGCAAGGGGGAAGCTGGCTTTGGTGAGTGTGACAAGTTCTATGCCAAGACCCTGCCTGTGGGGCTGGTGGCTGATTCCCAGGTGAAGGTCTGTCAGTGGTCCTGATGGCTCCCCCATTCAAAGCTGAACAGGGACCCTCATTTCCTAGGCCTATGCAAGTTCATGTAAGAGTCCTGGGCCTGAGCAATTTCATGAAGGGAATGCAGGTTCACCTTGCCCCTAGCAGAAGAGACTGTAACCATTCATTAATGTGCTCCTTCACCTTGCCCTGAGCCAAAGGGACTATATCCATTCATTTGTGACCAAGTCCTAGCCAAATGTAACTACAAAGTACCCATGCTGCTATGTACACCCCTAGACAAAGGACCCAGATGGAGATGTTCCGACTTGGGTCTTTCCCTCTACAGGATCTCTGGTGCTTTTCCTGTATTCTTTTCTGTATGATAAATCCTATCTTACCAAAGATCTGTGGTCCATGGGTCCATTCTTAGAAGTAAACCAAGGACCTACTGAAGAAAGAAATTCTGGTAACAAGTAGACAAAATCAGCCCCTCTCCGTTGAACACCACCTTAGAAGTGTGGGTGAGGGTGGTTAGGGTTCTTGAGGGTGAGACAAGTATTGGTTGAGAAAGAGAGAATCCAAAGATGCAGTAGTGGAGCCAAGTGAACTAGGAAAGTTTCTGCTCCCCAATTCAGTCTTTTCATGGGCCAGCACCCTCACACTTCAGATGGGTAGCCTTAGTGCTCAGTTAGGACTGACGTGATCAATCTCACATTCAGGATGCATAAACTGGCAGGGCTTACAGCCATGGTCATGTGACTTGTGGCCACTCTGAATGCACAGCCAGGAGGCCATTCACTTGCCGCTGCACAGACAGGTTTTTGGTTAAGGCTGCAAAAATGGCCCAGGAATACTTCATCCTTGGGTGCCTTTGGAGGGTAGAAGCATTGTCCTCATTCATAGACAAGAAAAATAAAGTCCAACAAAGTGAAGGCAATACCTCTGGCTAATGGGTATGAAGCAGACTGGAGAGCCTTGGTATTCACCAGAGGTAGGTGTCCAGGATGCAGGGGTCCATGGGGTGGCCCAGGCTGTTTGTCACCCCTGTATTGGTCAAGACCCTTCTTCTCCAATAACCTCAATTTCTCTCTTTACTGAGAGAGAAATCTCTCTCAGTGATGATTCTGGGGACTTTCCAGGCACTTGTAATTCTAAGAGGTCCAGAGAAAATAGTCTCAGAAAAGGCTTTGAGTAAGGATAGGGACAGCCCGGATCCCAGTTCAAATTGGTTGAAATTTCATCTCCAGATCTAACCCCATGTTCCCCCCTCCCTGCAAATCAATCCCCTGAGCTGAAGGAGGTGTGTAGTTTTCTATAGAATGTACTTTTGGTTTGGGGCCCTCCCTAATATTTGTGGGGTTCCAGGCAAAAGTCAATGGTGGCCCAGCAATCAAATATCTGAATGCTTCCATGTTAACACTAGGCTGCAAACTCTTAAGTAAAGAATATTCTATCCTCAAATTTAAAATTAAATAGGGTCTGTCTCTCACTGGTGCTGTGCTCCCGGATAAACAGATCACTCCTCATATCTGCAAGTGGGTATTCGAGCTTCTTCAACCTGATTGCAAGTGGGAATTACCTGAGGGCAGTTACACAAAACACTGTATCCCGGGCCCTAATCTAGAATAATTAAATATAAATAACATGGGAGTTTTCATAAGGTATTAAAAAAAAAAAAGATAGGGGAGTCTAAGGTGCAGCCAGGACAGATACCCTTTGATGCTTTAAAGAAGAGACTTGTTCTTTGAGAATCCTTTTGGCTCTTAATATAGCTGATCCTAAAAATATTTCATTTCAGAATTCCATAGCTTTATTTTTTCATATGCTTTTTCTAATAGCTAAATCACTCTATCTCTATTGGACTATATGGCTTTTGCCTGAAAAATGAAATGGTGAGCTCTTGAGAGCCAGAATTCTCTGATACATTTTAATATTCTTGAAGGTTCGTCCCTGAATAGCATCTCATTAAGGACTCACTTCATTCATTCTGGACCAGGTACTGAATGAAGTACTGGGAATATCAAGAAGAATTCCATTAATTTCATCAAGAAGGAAAAATCTGAATTTTTGGAGGCAGCTGTTTTTTCTCCAGAGTAATCTGACAAGATCCCCAGACCTTCTTTGTCTGCTCCTCTACAACTTAAATGTCCTTCTTCAGACACATGGGACCTCAAGCCCCTTCAATGGAGTGTAATCACTAGGCTCTATTTTGTTACTTTAATTATAGATCCTGGTGTTCAGAGAACTGCTTCTTTTCACCAGTGCTCTAAAGTTGTGCCTTTAAGCTTGAGAATAAATAAAACATAATCCTTGTTTTTAGAGGACATAATTTTGTTTGAAAAAAAGGGTTGTAATTCTCCCATATTCCATTATTCTGCTCTCTTATTAAGCCCTAAGCCCTCTTTTGAAATAACTGAGAAGAAAATCTTCCTTTTCTCTCTTTTTGGGAGAAAAGGGATTTATCCTCTTCTACTCCCTCTGGTTCTTGACTTCTCCACTCGGATTCCTAAGCACGTATTAATAGTGGTGAGTGGAGGGGATGGATGCATAAAGGAAGGGCCTTATTCTTCTAGGGTCTATTTGCTTCCTCATATGTTGTATTCCATGAACATTTCATTTTAGTCTTCCAAAGTGTGATTCATTTATAGTCTTTCCCCATAATAAGTCATTTCTGGGACACCTCCCTACTCTATAGGCTATAAGTCTTTCGGAAGAAATACTTCAGCTTGATACTCTGTTACTATGCCTTTATAGTCTTTGTATATGATTTCCCTGCCAAAATTCATTGCATCTTCTTAATTGATGTTAAGCCACTCTCTCTTAAGTCAATCAATATAGTTTTCCCCTGTGATGTTATTTCTCATTCTATCCTAAAATGCATCTTTCACTCCTGCCTGTCCAGATTCTTTGTTGTTAAACTATGAGGCAATAAGATTAATTTGCTGATCAGATATTTATATTGAGTCCCTCTATCCATTCATTTGCTGATCAGATATTTATATTGGGTCCCATCTATGTTTAAGTTGTCTCTGAGGGAGGTTTCCAATGTGTGTGCATACACATATGCATCCACCACACACCTGCCATTCTAATAGCCTCAAATGTTAGTTTGCCGACCTCTGTAAGAAGGAAAGTGACTGTTTTTCTCAGCCCATAGATATAGAAGAGGTCTTTGGGCAAAAGAGTAAGAGTGAAGAAGTCTTATTCTTCTGGACTCTTCTGTGCTTTGGGTTAATAGAAGCTAATTTTCTAATATCCATTCCCCTCGACTGCTATTGTAGGAGTAATAAATCGCAGGCCCACACAGAGTCATAGCTGTGAAGTGCAGGTGTCTTCGGAGGGGGAGCCTTCTGGTTCCTCTGAAACCACAAAAACTACTCCTCCCAAAGAAATAGTTGCAGTCATCTAGGTCCAAAGCAAGTCCCTGGACTCCCCTGCCCATCTCAGCACTCTCCTCTGAGATTCCAGTTTGGCTTTGCTCTAAGGGATACGTCCTGGACTTTCCAGACTGCAGCAACAGCAAGAAGCAGCGGGAGGTTAGAGAAATCCTGAGCCTGCTGAAGCCACTGCATGCTGGGACCCAGCTTTCCCAGGGGATAGTGCTCTGGACAGAATAATTATTTTTATGGTTGAAGGCAATATATCTCTTTTTGCTGAAGTGGTAGTTCATTGGCTTGGCATCGTTTCTTTTGATGTTGGCAAATTTGTAAGAGGAAAAGCAAACCCACACGGTCTGGACAGGAGAGATTTCAGTTAACCACTCACATCAGACTAAATTGGAAGGTACATGGGAATTAGAGGCTTTGAGTATGGCCTTCCCCCCTACAAATACAGTGCTGGCAAATGTGTCGGGAGATGATACTAGATGAGTAAGACAGAGTTCCCAACCAGTGGGCACTTGATGCGGAGTGGGTGAAAAAAGCTGTTAACGGATCATCCCCAGTTGTGAGATAGGATAAAATGAAGTTCACAGGGTACTTAGAGACCAGAGAGGTGGGCATGTAACCTGTTGTGAGACTCAAAGGATTAAGAGAATAGGTTAATTGGTGTGGTTGGGTGATGGAAGGGTGCTTATTGCTACTGAGTGCTCAGTGTCGTTGCTTCTAGGACCTCCCAGCCAAGAGAGCAAGGCAATTTGTGTGTGTACACACACACACACATTTACAAATATTTCTGCATGTAAATATCTGTATCTATATGAAACTAAACTGGGTCCATATTGATGTCTCCAAGTAGAATCCAGTGCCACATGGATCAGTCTAGTCTTCTCCATTACTTGCAACTTCCCACTCCAACAGTGAGAAATCTGGCTCCTGCCATCTGCTAACCATTTCCTTAATTGTTCAATTCCTGCACATATGTGTAGTAGTTTCAGAATTGTTAACACATACCCCCCTGGGAAACCTTATCTACTACAGTACAGTGCTGAGATACAGTTCCTCTTGACTTTAGTCTTCCAGATGGCGCTCATTTCAAAGTGCCTAGGTCAACACCTTTCCCCCAAGGCCTTTTAGTGAGGCTGTTCCATGCATTTTATGTATGGTTATTTTGTCACAATCTGCATTCCAATCTTTTATCCCCTGACCATGTAAATGGCTTTTTTTAAACATTTGCATACATTTAGGTTCATTCTTTATACAGTAAAGTTGTGTGGGTTTTAACAAATGCCTCCTGTTGATTATCTATTATTACAGTATCCTAGTTTCACCTCCCTAAAAGGTATTTTGTGTTTCACCTTTTCAACTCTCCTTTACCTTCCCTCCCTTCAGGAAATCAGACAATCACTGATTTGTTTGCCATCATTTTTCTCTGAAGGACCTAGAAATGGCATTGAAGGGGTCTCTGAAAAGCAAAAAGCAACCTCTGCCTGCTACTCAGAGGGAACTCTAAAGCAGAGAGCAACCCTAAGGGAAGTAGTGTAAATTGACACAGGATAGGGCCAGAGAAGACGAAGGGAGGAATGAACTTATTCATAGGCAGATGGAACAACAGGGCAGAGGGGCCCTGTGAAAGCACAGGCAGGGAGAGTAAGATGGAGTCAGGCAGGCTCAGGGGGACATGACACAGCTGGTCTGGCCGGTGTAGGTCCTGCCTGACCTTTGTCCCTTAACTCCCATTTGACACAGCTGGTCTGGCTGGTGTAGGTGCTGCCCGACCTTTGTCCCTTAACTCACATTTGACACAGCTGGTCTGGCTGGTGCAGGTGCTGCCTGACCCTCACTGCCTCCCAAACTTAGTGTTTTGTAAATTTAGCTCCCCCTCTAAAAATATCTATCTTGAGAAGTTTAAGTGGATTGAGTTGGGAGATTAACTTTTGACGTGGAATGTTGTAATAGGTCACTGTGTTATACTAAAAGTTAATATGATCTTTGCTTTGAACTATGCAAATTAAAAGAGAATACCACATGGGGAAAATGGTAGTTTTAGGTATGATACATAAGAAGTAGAAATTTGAGTAAGGATTGGTGAGCCATTTCCCCCACCCCTCTACTGCTAAGGCTTGTCTTAACTTTTGTAGAGCTTTTTTATGTCTCTCAATAAACTCTAAATACTCTATTTCATCCTGGTTGTCCTGTCTTCTCTGAAAGGGTATGTTGACTAAAAGCCTCCCGCCAGGTTATACCCTGCCTGGTGTGGCTTGAAGTACCTCCTTGGAAGGAGGGTGGCAAGCAGGTTTTCTTTTTTCAGGCTCTCTTTTCACAAAGAACAATCCTGTCTGAGTCTGTTTTTGTGGCTCTGTGTTCGTTAGTGATGTGTCTTTCAATTCTTTGCCCATCCAAGAACCCACCAGTTAAAGCTCCAGCACACTTTCAGAATCATATAATGTATAGTTTTTGCAGGCTGCCTTATTTTGTTTAGAAATATGCCTGTAAGATTCATCTATGCCTTTGAATGGATGGCTTACTTCTTTTCTTTTCTTTTTTTTTTTTTGAGACAGTGTCTTACTTTGTGGCCCTCGGTTGAGTGCCTGTGGCGTCCTAGCTCACAGCAACCTCAAACTCTTGGGCTCAAGTGATTCTCTTGCCTCAACCCCCTGAGTAACTGGGACTACAGGCACTGGCCACAATGCCCAGCTATTTTTAGAGATGGGGGTCTTGCTCTTGCTCAAGCTGGTCTCAAACCTGTGATCTCAGGAAATCCACCCACCTCAGCCTCCAAGAGTGCTGGGATTATAGGCGTGAGCCACCGTGCCCTGCCTGCTTACTCCTTTTTCATAGATGTGCGATGGTATCTCATTGTTAAGTTGCATTTTCCTGATTACAAAGATGTTCAACACTTTTTTTCATATACTTTATCCATCATCTGTAAATCTTCCTTAGTGAGGTGCCCATTCAGAGCTTTTGTCCATTTTTAAATTGAGCTATTTTCTTGATGAATTTTAGGAGTTCTTTGATTATTTTGGGTACAAGTTGATAAAGTCTGAATGTTAGTTCCCTACAAATTCCCTTATTGTTGGAGGTGGGTCCTGGGAGCTATTTGGGTATTGGGGGTGGATTCCTCATGAATGACGTAGTGCCAAAAGTTTGGTGATGAGTGAGTTATCACCCTATTAGTCATGCAAGAGTTTGTGTAAAAGAGCCTGGCACCTACCTATCCCCTTGTTTCCTCTCTTGCCATGTGACAAGCCTCTTCCCCTTTGCCTTCCTCTATGATTGGAAGATCCCTGCAGCCCTCACCACAAGCAGATGCTGGTGACATGTTTCTTGTATAGCCGACAGAACCATGAGCCAAATACATAGTAAACTTCTTTTCTTTATAAATTATCCAGCCTCAGGTATTTCCTTTACAGCAACGCAAACGGGCTAAGACATGAGTCCATATCAGGAATGTATTTTGTAAATATTTGCTCACAGTCTGTGGCTTGTTCTCAAGATAACAATGTCTTTCAGAAAAAGAAGTTTTAATTTTTTTTTTTTTTTTTTGCAGTTTTTGGCCGGGGCTGGCATATGGGGCTGGCGCCTTACCCCTTTGAGCCACAGGAGCCGCCCCAGAAGTTTTAAAATTTTAATAAAATCCAACTTATCTTTTTTATCTTTCATGGATTGAACTTTTGATGTGTCTATTTATTTTTTTTTTTTTTTTGAGATAGAGTCTCACTATGTCACCCTCGGTAGACTCCCGTAGTGTCACAGCTCACAGCAACCTCAAACTCTGGGGCTTAATTGATTCTCTTGCCTCAGCCTCCCTATAGGCGCCTGCGCCTACCACAATGCCCGACTATTTTTTTGTTGCTGTTGCCATTGTTGTTTACCTGGCTTGGGCTGGGTTCAAACCCAGCAGCCTCTGTGTATGTGACCAATGCCTTAACCTCTGTGCTACGGGTGCTGAGCCATTGATGTGTCTATTTTTAGCATATATGCTGTCAAAGTGAGCACTAATGTTGTGTTTAAAAACTCATTACCAAACCCAAGGCCATGCATGCTTTTTCTTATATTTTCTTCTAGAAGTTTTATAGTTTTGCATTTTACATTTAGGTCTATGATGCATATTGAGTTTATTTTTGAGACAAGTATAGAGTTGTCAAGGTTCACAGTTTTTATACATGAACATCAATTTTTTAAAGCACCATTTAAGAAGACTCTCTGTTTTTATGCAATTGCCTTTGCTTCATTTGGCAAAGATCAGTTGATTACATTATCCTGTGTTCCTGTGGGTCTATTTCTATACTCTCTTCTGTTCCACTGAACTATGTGTTATTCTTTTGACAATATCATGCTGTTTTGATTACTATATCATTATAGAAAGTCTCAGGTAGTGGTCAGTCTGTCAACTTTTTCTTCTTTGGTGTTAGTTTGTTATTCTAGGCTTTCTCCCTTTCCATATATATGTTAGAATGAGTTTTTCAGTATCTACAAAATAGCTTGCTAAGATTTGATTGAGATTGTATTCAATTATAGATAACTTGGGAAGAATTGAATCTTAACAATATCAAGTCTTCCAATTCATGTACACAAAATACCTCTCCATTTATTTCTATCTTCTTTGATTTCTTTCATCAGTGATTTTTGGTTGTCTTCATATAGACCCCATGAAAGATTATGCCTAACAAAAATTCATGTGTTTAATTTTATCTATTATAAATGATATTATGTTTTTAATGTCTAATCCCATTTTGTTCATTGAAGGTATGTAGATAAGCAATAGCTTTTATATATTGTTCTTGTGTCCTGTGACCTGATATACTCCTCATTAGTTCCAGAAGATTTTGTTTTGGTTTTGGTAGAATTTTTGGGGTTTTCTACATAGTAAATCATGCCATCTGCATATTAAAACAGTTTTATTTTGTGTTTTCCAATCTACATAGCTTTTTTTTCAGCTCACAGCAACCTCCAAATCCTGGGCCAAAGGAATTCTCTTGCCTCAGCCTCCCAAGTAGCTGGGACTACAAGTGTCCGCCACAATGCCCAGCTATTTTTTTTATTGCAGTTTGGCTAGGAGTGGGTTTGAACCCACCACCCTTGGTATATGGGGCCAGTGTCCTACTCACTGAGCCATAGGTGCTGCCCTTCTCTTTTGTGTTTTATTGCACTATTAAGAATTCCAATGTGTTGTTGAGTAGGAGTTTTGAGAGAGGGCATGTTTTTTTGCCTTCTTCCTATTCTCAGGGGACAAGCATCTGCTATCTCACCCTTATGTATGTTAGCTATAAATTTATTTTATAACTCTTTTTTATCAATTTGAGGAAGTTCTCTTTTATTCCTAGTTTGCCAAAAGGCTTTTTTTAAAAAATCATAAATGGGTATTGAATTTTGTCAAATACTTTTTTGCATCAGTTTATATGATCATCTTGTTTATCTTTGTTAGCTTGTAAATATGGTGGATTGCATTGATTGATTTTTCAAATGTTAAGTCAGACTTGTATCTCTCTGGAATAAATCTTGGTGCATAATTCTTTTCACACATTGTTGGATCCTTTCTGGTAATAAATTTTGTTGAAGATTTTTGTATTTATATTCATGATTTGTATTGGTCTATGGTTGTCATTTCATGTACTAATTTGGCATTAAAATAATGTTAGCCTGATAGAGTAAGTTAGGAAGTATTTCCTCTGCTTCTGTTTTCTGGAAGATATTGTAGAGATTTTTTTAAAAAGGTTTTTATTTATTCATTTAAATATTTTTATGGCCATTAAGATATATTCAGAGGGTGCCAAAAATATACACATTTTAAGAAAAGACAAAAAAAGTATTAAAATTATAATACTCAACTTATACCAATAATAAAGTATAGATACAAATCATGTTTTACCTCTGCAATTACAGGAGCTGGAAGTGGTTATCAGCATCTAGACATTTCTAATGATAGGTAACTACTGTTTGAGTGATATTGACCAAAGTGCCCACCTGTATCACTGAACATAATATTTTAATTTTTTTCTAAAGTACCAGAAAGAAAAATGGCCAATGTCATCAATTTTCTACAGTATACCACATCCTTTAAGGACCCCCATAGATAGATGTCAAAGGGTGTTAAGTCAGGAGAATGCAGGGGAAACTCAACCACACCTCTTTGCCCTGTCCATTGTCCTGGCAAATTCTCATTGAGGTAAACTCTCACATCTTGGTGCATCTAATAATCTTAGGAAGAAAACTTTCATAAGAGTGTCATATGCTTGTTCTGCTAACTCCTATCTCATATGCACACTGTTTGGCAGGCTTCTGTGGCCAGCATGTCCAGCGTTCCAGCACCACAACAGAAGAAGCAGAATTTGTTGCTGTGCAAGCCATCCAGATCTTCCCTTGTGCACATCACACATACCATGCATCTCAAACTTATCACAAATGCATGCAATTGTTAGGCATGTTGGAAGTTCTGTTGCATACTGACACCTCCATTGTTGTTGTACTTTGACAACATTCCCAATTTTAAATGCCACTTCAAAATGGTTTTGCTACTCAAAGACAGCTGTGCTTCCTTCATTGTCTTTGGCTGCTCTGCCTATGGCATGGTGACATTAGCATTCATTTGATTAATGCAATCTTTTGAGCAAATGTCAACTACACATTGCTCCCATAACTCAAGTCAACTTTGAAAAGTAATACATAAATAACAGTGATTAAAATGTGTATACATTTTTTTTGGCACCATTGCTATTTCTCCTTGTATGTGTCTTGGTAGTTTGTGTCTTCTAAAGAATGCATCCATTTCATCTGATTGTCATGTTTATGGGCACAGACTTATTTATAGTATTCCTTTATTATCATTTTAAGAACCATGGGACAGGCTCGGCGTCTGTGGCTCAAATGGCTAAGGTGCTAGACACATACACCTGAGCTGGTGGGTTTGAATCCAGCCTGGGCCCACCAAACAACAATGACGGCTACAGCCAAAAAATAGCCAGGCATTGTGATGGGTGCCTGTAATCCCAGCTACTTGGGAGGTGGAGGTAGGAGACTCGCTTGAAACTAGGAGTTGGAAGTTGCTGTGAGCTGTGATGCCACAACACTCTACCCAGGGTGACAGCTTGAGGCTCTATCTCAAAAAAAAAAAAAAAAAAAAAAGAACCATGAAACTAGTAGTGATAATCTTTTTTCATTTTTTGTATTAGTAACTTTTTTCTTTTCTCCGTTTTCCTTGGTTAGCTTGGTTAGAGGTTTATAAGTTTTATTGATCTTTTCAAAGCAACAGTTTTTGGCTTTGCCAATTATTTTCTGTTTTTAATTTTATTGATTTCTGCTCTATTTTATTAACCTATTGTAGTTTAATATAATTTTTTTTTACATTTAAAAAAAATTTCAGGTTAATGTGAGGGTACAAACCACTAGGTTATAATATTTGCATTTGTTAGGTAGAATCCCTCTTGTAGTTGTGTCCCGTATCCAAGAGGTGTGCCACACACTTTTACATTGTGCCCATTAAGTGGGAGCACACCCATCCTCTCCTCTTCCCCCTCCTTTATTCCCCCTACCTCAATTTGAACTGAATTGAGTTTTTTCTCTTATGTGGGTGTGTATTAGGTTGTCTGTTGGCTTTGTATTAGTATTGAGTACATTGGATATTTGCTTTCCATTCTTGTGATACTTTAATAAAAAGAATGTGTTTCAACTCCATCCAGGTTAATAAAAAAAGTTGTAAAGTCTCCAACTTTTTATGACTGGATAGTATTTCATGGTATTCATATACCATTGTTTGTTAATCCTTTCCTGGGTTAATGGGCATTTGATTTAGGTTGCTTCCACATCTTGGTGATTGTAAATTGTGCCTCAATAAACAATCAGTACAAATGTCTTTATGATAAAATGATTTCTTTTCTTCTGCATAGATGCCTAGTAATGGGATTATAGGATCAAATGGGAGGTCTAATTTGAGTTTTTTGAGGATTCTTTGTACTTCTTTCCAAAGAGGCTGTATAATTTGCAGTTTCCTCAGCATCGTGGAAGTGTTCCCATCTCTCCATACCTACACCAGCATCTGCAACTTTGGGACTTTGTGGTGTGGGCTATTCTCACTGGGGTTAGGCGCTATCTCGGGGTGGTTTTGATTTGCATTTCTCTGATGATAAAGGATGATAAGCATTTTTTCTTTCTTTTTGGGACAGAGTCTCACTATGTCATCCTTGGTAGAGTGCCCTGGTGTAAAGCTCACAGGGTCCTCCAACTCTTAGGCTTAAGCAATTCTCTTGCCTCAGCCTCCCAAGTAGCCGGGACTACAGGCGCCTGACACAACACCTGGCTATTTTTTGGTTGCAGTTGTTTAGTTGGCCCAGGCCAGGTTCAAACCCACTACCCTCTGTGTATGTGGCCAACACTATAACCACTGTGCTACAACACCGACCCAATGATAAGCCTTTTTTCATATGTTTTTAGCCATTCATCTGTCTTCTTCAGAGAAGGTTCTGTTGGTGTCTCTTGTCCTATGACAGATGGGATTATTTGCTCTTTTTTGTTGATTAATTTGAATTCTTCATAGATCCTAGTTATGAAGTCTTTGTCAGATTAATACCATACAAATATCTTTTTCCACTTTGAAAGTTGTCTTTTTTGCTTTACTTGTTGTGTCCTAGCTGTGCAGAAGCTTTTCAGGTTAATTAAGTCTCATTTGTTTATTTTTGTTGTGATTGGCTTCTTCATAAAATCTTTCCCTAGGCCAATGTCCTCAAGATACTTTTCCTCTAGGATTTTTATCAATTCACGTATTAGATTTAATGATGGATCCACTTTTGTGAATGATGAAAGGTGCAGGCCAAATTTTAGTCTTTTACATGTGGTTATCCAGTTCTCCCAGCACCATTTATTGATAGGGATTCTATTCCCCAGTGTATGCTTTTGTTTGGCTTATCAAAGACAAGAGACTGGTTTCATCTCTAGGTTTTCTGTTTGGTTCCAATGTCTATGTCTCTATTTTCATGCCAATACCATGCTATTTTGATCACTGTGGACTGGTAATATAACCTGAAGTCAGGTAGAGTGATGCCTCTGGCTTTGTTTTTATTACTAAGAATTGCCTTGGCTATATGGGTTTTTTCCTGGTACCATATGAAATGAAGAACTATTTTTTCCAGTCCTGCAAAGTATAATGTTGGTATTTTAATGGGGATCGCATTGAATCTGTAGGAGGCATTTTAACAATGTTGATCCTTCCCAGTCAATAACATGGTATGTTCTTCCATTTGTTAATGTCTTCTGCTATTTCTTTTCTTAAGGTTTCATAATTCTCTTTGTAGTGGTCCTTCACCTCTTTCATTAGGTACATTCCTAGGTATTTAAATTTCTTTGAAGCTACTATAAAGGGAATTGTGTCTTTACTTAGCTTCTCAATTTGGCTGTTATTGACATATACAAAGGCTACTGATTTGTGTACATTGATTTTATACCTTGAGATGTTAGTATATTTCTTGATCAATTCCAGGTGTCTTGTGGATGAGTCTCTGGGGTTCTCTAAGTATGAGATCATATCATCAGCAAAGATCAAGAGTTTGACCTCCTTTGGTCCAATTTGGATGCCTTTTATATCCTTCTCTTGGCTGATTATGTTGGCTAGGACTTCCAGCACTATGTTGAATAGTAGTGGCAATAGAGGACATCCTTGTCTGGTTTCAGTTCTAAGGAAAAAGCTTTCAGTTTTGCTCCATTAAGTATGATATTAGCTGTGGGTGTGTTGAAGATGGCTTCAAGTGGATTTAAGAAATGTGCCATCTATGCCTATATTCTTAAGTGTTCTTGTTAGAAAAGGATGCTGAATTTTATTGAATGCCTTTTCTGTATCTGTTGAGAGGATCATATGGTCTTTTTTTTTTTGCTTCTATTGATATGGTGAATTACATTTATAGATTTGTGTATGTTAAACCAGCCTTGGATCCCTGGGATAAAGCCTACTTGATGGTGATGAATATATTTTTTCATGCGTAGCTGTAATCTATTACCTAAGATTTTATTGAGTATTTTTGCATCAATATTCATTAGTGAAATTGGTCTAAAGTTCTCCTTTTTTAGTTGGGTCTTTTCCTGGTTTTGGTATCAGGATGATGTTTGCTTCATAGAATATATTGGGGAAGGTTCCTTCTCAATGTTTTGGAATAGGCTCTGCAGTGTAGGTACAAGCTCTTCTTTGAAGGTTTGATAGAGTTCTGGTGTGAAGCCATCTGGTCCAGGGCTTTTTTTGTTGGAAGATTTTTTTATTGTTTTTTCTATCTCAGTGCTTGATATCAGTCTGTTCAGGAGATCTATTTCTTCATGATTAAGTCTGGGGAGATGGTGTGATTCTAGACATTGGTCCATTTCCTCCACATTGTCAAATTTCTGGGTGTAGAGTTTCTTGTAGTAGTCAGAGATAATGTCTTGTATCTGTGTGGAATGTGTTGTTATTTTCCCTTTTTTGTTTCTGATTGAGGTAATTTGAGATTTTACTTTTTTGTTTCTAGTTAATCTAGTCAAAGGTTTATTGATTTTGTTTCTCTTTTGGAAGAACCAACTCCTTGTTTCATTAATTTTCTGAATGATTCTTTTGTTTTCAATTTCATTAATCTCTGATTTAATTTTGGTTATTTCTTTTCTTCTGCTAGGTTTGGTATTGGATTGCTCTTCCTTTTCCATTTCTTAATGATAATTCATTAGGTAGTTGATGTGCTCTTGTTCTGTTTTTCAGATGTAGGCATCTAATGAGATAAATTTCCCTTTTAGGACTGCTTTTGCTGTATCCACAGGTTTTATTTATTTATATTTTATTGAATGGTAACTATGTACATTAATGCACTTCTGGGGTACAGTGTGGTGTTTTCATACACAATCTAAAACACTTCCATCAAACTGGTTAACATAGCCTTCGTGTCATTTTCCTAGTTATTGTGTTAAAATGTTCATATTCTACTCTTAGAAAGATTCACTTGTACCCTTATATTAAATGTTTAAAAGACATGCTGGTGGAAATGAGCCTAGGAGTGGGAGTGAGAGTCTCCCTTTTCATAAGCTCCTCTGCAGTCTTGATTTTCTGCACAGAATATCAGATACTTACATGCAGCATAAACAAAGTGGACAAATTAATGACTAGTTCTTCAAACACAATAAATATTGGGATTAAAATTCATTCATTTTAGAAATAAAGTATATTCAAGGACCCAATGTGTGGGACAAAGGGTAAGCATCTTTTTATGGGGTTTCTCAAATGTAAATATCAAAATAAGCAAACATCCCAACAAGGCTGGAGTAGGATACTAGATTCAACCAAAGTGTGGCTCTGCAATCTTTTTCTGTAAAGAGCCAGATAGTAAATATTTTAGGTTTTGTGGGTCATACTCAATTCTGGTACTATAACATGAAAGCTACCATCAACATACACGAAGGAATGGGTGTGGCTCTGCTCCACAAAGTATTTACAAAACAGGCTGTGGGCAGTATTTGGCCCATGGGCTATTACAGTGTGTCTACCCCACAACTAAAGGATCAAGGACACTAAGACACTTTCCAATTAATAAATTGGAAAACTTTGAAATGCTAGAAAACGATCTTTTACCCTTTAGTTAATGGACTTGATTTTGTTTTAAAATGAAAAATTAATGCCTCTACCCTTTCTTCTGCCTTTGTTTTTTTTCTTTCTACCTTCCTTAAACTTTTGCTTTTGTATTTGTCAAGATTTATATTCTTTTCTACAATTACCAATCAAGATTTTATAACAAATCAATTGTGGCAATAATATCAAATTACTAGCAATTATTGTTATATGTAATTCTTGATGTTCACATACCTTTTGAATGAAATCTGTTTAAATTTTTAAACGACCTAAAGCATATCCATTCTTCTCATTATATAGACAATAGAAAAATAATGATAAAGCCAGCTATCCCTGGTTAGGACCCCTTTTAGATAGCTAATATTTGTTCTCCTATTTCCCTATCAAAATGAGACCCCTAAGTAGCTACAATGACATAGTCTATTATTACACTTTGAAAACAAAGTCAAGGGGCCAACTTGTGGCAATCTCTCAGCAGTTAGCAGTGACACCTGACTTTGAAAGAAACTCAGTGTTTACTGCTTCAAATAAGCAACATTGTATAAAACTAAAGATTAACACTTAGCCAGGACATTGATGGCTTGTTGAAAAATGTCATGTGAA
>CAUYTI010078265.1:0-32601 GCA_963575145.1 Galago senegalensis
CGGGCATTGTGGCGGGCGCCTATGGTCCCAGCTACTTGGGAGGCAGAGGCAAGAGACTCGCTTGAGCCCAGGAGTTGGAGGTTGCTGTGAGCTGAGATGCCACGGCACTCTACCCAGGGGGACAGCTTGAGGCTCTGTCTCCAAAAATAAATAAATAAATAAATAAAATAAATAGCAAGATTTGGCTTTTATTACATTCTGTAAAAATAGGTATCATGTTATTACCAAATTTCTAATGATTTTTCTTTATTGCCATAGAGATACATAGATCATACTTTATCAGTTTTTACTTAGGTAATTCATTTGGATGAAACTAAGTCTTCTGTTTGTTGTTTCCATGAGTAGATTGGTGTTCGTTACCTTTGGATAGATTCAATATTAGCTTGGTACTGTTCCACGGTAGGTGGCTAAGCGAATGGGCGCTGGACAGTCATAACTCTGACCTTGAGGACTTTTCTTCAGTGCAGTGAGCGTCAGAGTCCTCATCAAGGAAGTGCTAGAAATAATACAGGGGTACTACCTAACTCATAGATTTATTTGGGACCAAAATGTAAATGTATGAACATCTACATGTTTATATGTATGTATGTAATGAAATACACGATGATCAAAGAGAAGTCTTAGAAGGAAAGTTTACCATCGAGTTACTAAATAGTTCTTAAGTTTTAATACTCACAAATATCTTTCCAGGAATCTTGACCAGCATATATGCCTTAAGCCACTAATTGTACTTGGAGCCTGAAATTACCAATATAAAAAATAAGTTTTTAAAGCTGCTGAATAGATGAATGAATGAAAGAAAAACACTGAATTCATTATCTAGACATCATAAGCCTTCAGTCACTGGGGGCTACTAGTAGGAATAGCTGTAGTGGTGATTGAAAGTATTTCTCCGTATTTATTTATTTTTTTTTAGAGACAGAAGCTCACTTTGTCACCTTCGGTAGAGTGCTGTGGCATCACAGCTCATAGCAACCTCTAGCACTTGGGCTTAGCTTATTCTCTTGCCTCAGCTTCCCTAGTAGCTAGGACTACAGGCACCCTCCACAGTGCCCAGCTATTTTTTGGTTGTTGTTACAGTTTTGCTGGGGCTGGGTTTAAACCCACCACCCTCGGTATATGGGGCCGGCGCCCTACCCACTGAGCCACAGGCGCCGCCCTTCTCATGTATTTATGAATCTTATCTTTGTAAATTATTTATAGTGATAATTATGAATACTAGTTTTGTTTTTTTCCTTTTTTCATTTTACGACAGAATCTCTCTCTGTTGTCCAGGCTAAGCTCACTGCACCCTCAAACTCCTGGACCCAAGCCATCCTTCTCCCTCAGCCTTTCAAGTAGCTGGGACTACGAGTGTGGGCAACCACATCCAGCTAATTTTTTTTTTTTAATTTTTTGTAGAGACAAGGTTACACTGTTGCCCATACTGACCTAGAAATCCTGGCCTCAAGTAATCTTCCTGCCTCGGGCTTCCAAAGCTCAAGGATTATAGGCATGGGCCACTGCGCCTGGCCAAATTTTATGTTTGCTGCATTCCACAGTGGGTCAACTAAAGCAGGACCAAGCTTATTTATAAATTGTATGTGATCTCATTAGCCAATTTTTGTGTGCCACAGTTAGCCTCTGGAAACCTTTAATTTTAGCACTGGGATGAACTTAATGGACATACCTAGTCCAGGCCCCTTATTCTATAATAGATGAACAGACCCAGAGGAGTAAAGAGGTTTGCCTGAAGTCACACCATGGTACAGAACTTCCTCAGAGCCCACAGATGGGAGAAAATGTCATTTCTTAAATGTGGGCACCTCCTTTGGACGCTATATTGTATCAGTACAAACACCATTATTGTCACTGTTACACTTTTGGAAACTTGGCCATATCTGCCTGTAGGACTGCTACTCACTTACAAAAAACGGAAGAGATGATTACAATCTCTTCTAATGCAAAAAATGTGTCATCCCCACCTTGGCTGAAGTAGAAAGAGATGGATTTTCCAAGTGCAAAGTTAGTTTTGAAATTAAAACTTAATTTTCTAAGTATACTGTCTTTGTATACAGTGTTTGGAAAGGTTTTAAGCCTGTATCTGGAACAAAAGGGCTTTGATTACCTGGTGGGTCTGTTGTTGCCCCCAGCTCTGACTCACCTTCCTAACAGGGATGGTTCTTTTTCTCAGAATTCTGCCCTCAGAGAGAAGCTACAGTTTGGGGCCTTTGGCTACAATGTGGAGCCACCTGGGGAAAACATGTACTGGATTCTCAACTAATAAGGATTTTTGATACACTCGCTTTCCCGGGCCTCACATCCTGGCATGTGTGGCGTACTGACAGGCTTGCAGTGGAGCTCTGGGACAAACAGTACCACCCTCTGAGCCTCTGTTTTCTTAATCATAAAATGAACATTTCTGATTTCATTAGAGGATTGGTGTGTGAAATAAAATAATATGTGTGGAAAATGACACCTTGTGGAAATGAAAGCTGAGTACCTGTTGTTGATTGTCCTATGGTAATAAGAGGATCCAAAGCCAGAGCGAGTTAGAGACACTGTGTATTTTCCACTGTGACTCTAATTTTGACAGATACTAGCTTTTGTCAATAATTGTATTAATTCAAACATGGAAGAAACCTAATTGCTTGATAGCAATGCAAAGCCAAATAACAAAAAGAAGCACTTTTTTAAAATACGTAATTTCCAATTTTAAGCAAACCTGACAGTAGACTTTGAGATTATGTTGTCATTCCAATGGATACGCACTGAACTAAATTGTTTATGCGGTATAAACAGTATATTTCTTACATTTTTACTCAGGTTTTAATACTCAAAATAAGAAATAGTAAAGAGATTTAAGAAGCAATAGAGATCACCTTTTCATTTTTTTAAATGTATGTACATTAGCTTGATATATATTCAACATATCCTGTAACTCAGGTAAATATTAAATATTGGTGGGAAGGGCAATTAATATATTTGACAAAACATCTGCTGTCAAGATTCCAAAAGAGGTATGGTGTTATCAGGAGCTACATACTATGTTTCCCCGAAAATAAGACCTACCCAAAAAATAAGCCCTAGCATGATCTCTATGCATTTGTTACATATAAGCCCTACCCTGATAATAAGACCTAGTGGTAATAAGACCATGCATTTCAGCACAGAGAGGAAGACATCCCCTGAAAATAAGCCCTAGTGTGTCATCTTGAGAAAAAATAAATATAAGACGGTGTCTTATTTTCAGGGAAACACGGTAGTTTAAGAACAAATCCTCAGTTTTGCAGACCCAGAAATCTTACTATTCAGCAACATGAGTGGGGATCCAGCTTTTAGGGAAAAACTTAACATTAACAAATTTAGAGAGCTGTAGAAATCAAGGATATCTGTTGATTGGTATTCAGATAGAAAAATACAGTTTTTCTGATGACTAGCATCTTAGCATCAGTTGCTCAATATATTCCTTCTCTATAGTCACCTGCATTTACTGAGCACTTACCGTATGCCTGGGGTGTCTTAACTCAGTCGTCTTCAAAGTGTTTATGTGCTCCTGGAAACACATAAAGAATTTCCATGAGATCTGAGGAAATTGATTTCCATACAGTGAACTTCTGTGTGTGCTTTTTCCTAAAATCTGATCTTACCAAACGCCCCTGCAGTCATAACATTTTCATACCAACCTTCCTTTCTAAAATTGCCCTCCCCTCCTTCCACTGTGTAAAAGAAAGACATCTCATTCTGATGGTCCTGCAACGTATTAAATGTAGCCTGGTATAACTCAAGAGATTGGTTATTCTCCATGTGTGGATGAATAAATACTGGCTGTATCATTTATGAGATCTGTAATATCATAAACATACCTAAGCCATTTGCATCTCAGCTTTCCCATTGGTAGAACAGGATTCATAAGAGTCATTATAAGGGTTAAGAAGGTGATCTATTTAAAGCACTCAGCATAATGCCTGACCAAGGATTCATTTCAATATAGCAGTTGTTATTTCTGTGGCTGTTCTATACTAATGGTGCTGTAATGTTTTATATTTCAGAACACATCATTTTTCTTTCTGTATTATGGAGGATGGTAAGGAGATAGTTAAATAGCTGATTTGTCTCTTTTACCATGTTTTAGAGTTCTTCTACAAAAAATGTTAACACACACACTCATCAGCATGAGTGCCTACCGAATACCCTACCTACACCTTTATTAAACTAGCAGAGTGGAAGCAGAGTATGACAGTGATAGAGGTTTGTTCACTTGAGGACTAATGCCATCTTTGGTGCAATTTGCATCTCTTATTTGACAGGTATTCTAAATAGAGCAGACTGCTCAGAATTTCATTTTGAATTCTACCATGAAAACATTCAGAAGTTTTTTTTTTTTTTAATAGTTTTGCTGGTAACAAAAAGATATGTTATTGTCAGAAAGCAGGAATTGCCTTGGGCTTCCCTGCGGGGTAACAGATGCTAGATTGTCTACCAATGCAGAGAAGAGACCAGAGAGCTCTCGCAGAAAGAAGGGAAACAGCACTCTCCCCAAATGTGAAGTGTAGTTCTGTTCTCTCTCAGCCCTCCCAACCCAGAGTAGTTTTCTGTTTTGTAAACATCATGGATATATTTCTAAAAGTTACGTCTTAGTTTTTTAATTTCTTTTTTTTATATACTCAAAATTTGGTAGAAAGATTTGTGAATATTTATAAAGCTGTGTTATGATTTCTTTCTTTCTTCTTGGCATTCAAATGTGATAAAATACTAATAACAGCTAGTATTTATTTCATGTCTTCATATGATGTTACCTGTACATGTTTCTCCTCAGTTTATAGAAGTCTATTCTTAATTTGCTGGAGATTTTTGAATCAGTAATGGACGCTAGAATTTGGGAGAATGTTTTCTCTGTGTCTATTGAGATGAGATTGCATTTAATATAGTCAGTAGATTGATACCTGAATGTTTATCTAACCTTGTATTTCTGGGATAAGCCCCATTTGGTCATGATGTATAATTCTTAATATTAGTTGCTGGGTTTGGCTTGCTAAAATTTTGTTTAGTACTTTTGCTTTTGTGTTTATGACTAATATTTACATGTAATTTTCTTCTTGTGTAATGTTTTAGGTGTGGGTTTGCGGGAAAGCATGCCTCTATCTCCAATTATCTGGAATATGCAGAATTAATATAATTTCTTCCTTAAATGTTTGCTAGAATTCACCTACACAGACTTCTTGTCCTGGAATGTTTTTTGTTTCTGTGGGAAAATATTTTGTTACACACTCGGATTCATCTGGGTTATTTCTTTCTTCTGGAGTTACGTGTTGATAGTTTGTGTCTTCTAAGGAATTGGTCCATTTATCTATGTTGTCAAATGTATGGGCATAAATTTCTTCATAGTATCAACATTTAGGTTCATTGATTTTTCTTTGTCTTTTTCCTTTTCACTTTCATTGATTCCCAATCTCATCTTTTCTGATTTTTAGTTTTCAGTGTAGATGCCCAAGTCATAGATTTTAGACCATTCCTCTTTTTTAATAACAGGCATTTGGTGCTAAATATTACTATATTCTAAATATACCTATATTGAGGCAGGCGTCCTCAAACTACAGCCTGTGGGCCATATGCAGCCTGCCTAGGACATTTATCTGGCCCGCGGGGTGTTTTTGCTGCAGCTGCCTGTCCTGCTTAGCAGCCGACTCATCCCAGGGCCCGCAGTCCGGCCCTCCAATGGTCTGAAGGACAGTGAGATGGCCCCCGGTTTAAAAAGTTTGAGGGCTCCTGCTCCAGGGACTGTGTACTACTGCAGAGGCATATCAAAATGTTTTCATGCATTTTGGTAGATTTATGGATTGGAGTGGTTTTTGGTCACATGGATGAATTGTGTAGTAGGGATGTCCAGGGTTTATAGAGTACATTGGCACTCAAATGGTAATTTTTCTTCCCTCATTCTGCTTCCAGCCTTACCCCTTCGGAGTCTCCAGTGTCCATTGTACCACTCTGCAGACCACAATTTTCAATACAGAGTGTCCACAAAGTTCAAGTGCAATTTACTGTGTTAAACTATTTTAAATTGCACACGAACTTTATGTCCACCCTGTATATTTCATTTTCATTTTCGTTCAGTTCAAAATGCTTTCTAATTTTTCTTTTATTTATTTATTAAATCATAGCTGTGTATATTCATGCAGTCATGGAGTACAACATGCTGGTTTTATATGCAATTTGAAATCTTTTCATCAAACTGGTTAACATTCTTTTTGATTTCTTCTTTCATTCAAGGCTTTTCATAACTGTCCCATTTATACTTCAAGTATTTGAGGGTTTTTCATATATCCTTCCATTACTGATTTCTACTTTAATTCCATTATGATGACAATATGCTTCATGTGACTAGACCTTTTAGAATGTATTGGGACTTCTTGTATAGCCCCAGATTTGGTCTTTTTTGATAAATGTATGTTTAGACAACAGGAAGTGTGTATTTCACTTTTATTCTGCCAAGATCAGGTAACTTGATGATGGGTGGCTCAAATCTTCTGTCTAACTGCCGACCGTCCATATGTTCCATCAGTTCCTAAGAGAGGATATCAGAATCAATTATAATTGTAGGTTTGTGTTTTTCCTTGCATTTCTGTCAGTGTTTGTATCATGTACTTTGAAACGCTATCATTACATGTAACATTTCAAATTAAGTCCTCCAGATGAATTGGCCCTTTTATAATTATGGAATGATCTTCCTCACCTCTGATAATGATCTCTCCTCTGAATCTCTGTACTCTTGTTGTTAATGTAGCTATTCTAATGTTCCTTTTGACAAGTGTTTTATTGTCTATTTTTTTCATCCTCTTAATTTTAACCTATTTATGTCCTTATATTTAGAATGTTTGTAAGAAATTTAAACAGAATACAGATGAATCTATTCAGTAGACAATCCGCCTCTTTCCTGGGCATGTTTAAGCTATCTGCAGACTTTTAAACTGATTATTGGTATGTTTAGCATGAGTCTATTACCTTGCTGTTTGGTGTTTATTTGTCCCTTCTGGTCATTGGTTCCCATTTTCCTCTTTGCCTTCTTTTAGATTAATAAACAATTTTATGTGGTTTTATTTGACATATTTTGTTGGAATATTATGTATAACCCTTTGTTCTGTATTTGTAGTATTTAACTTCAGATTTATTATATGTATCTTAAATTTATCATAATCTATCTTCAAGTATCTCATGTCACTTTATTTATCATGCAAGAATGTATAATTATGTTTTTCCATTCCTTTTCTCCTGGCCTTCATGCTATTTCTGTCACATATTTTACTTGTATGTATGAGGTCTGACGATTAAGTTCACGAATTCATCCTAGAAAAAGTGCTAGTACAGACTCATTGCTGAATATCACTATGGTCACCTTCAAAGTACCCTCCTTGGCCATCTGGTGACTGTGGCAATATTCAGCAGTCAGGTATGTAGCTCCTTTTCTAGGACAAGTTTATGAACTTAATTATGGGAACTTGTATGACAACAGCTGTGACGGCCATTCTAGTAAAGAAGTCATTCCAAAATTACTTTGAAAGGTGGAGTAGGCCCTGGCAACAGTGCATAGAAGGGGACGGTTGTGATATTCAGTAATGAGGTATGTCGCACTTCTTCTAGAATGAGTTTACAAACTTAATTATCCAACCTCATATACAAGGTGGGTGTAAAGTTGCACTTGAACTTGATGGCCACCCTGTATAAGCTATACAAAATCTTTACTATTTTTAATTAAGTAGCCAATTATATTTAAATAAATTTAACTAATAAGAAAAGTTTATATTACATATATGCATATAATTATTATATCTCATGTTCTCTATTCCTTCATATAGATCTATAGTTTTATCTGGTCTCATTTTTTGTATCTGTGATGAACTTTTTTAAAAAAATTGTATCTTCTAGTGTGATTACTGGTGATAAATTTTGTACCTTTGGTATCCCTGAAAACACCTTTATTCCACCTCTGATTTTGAAAGATATTTTTGTTGGGCGTAGAATTCCAGATTCCCAGTATTTATTTTTTCCCAATGTTTTAACGACATTGGTCCTCTTTCGTCTTCCTTATATTATTTTGGGGGAGAAATGCTGTTAGTTTTTCTTCCTTTCAACGTAACATTATTGCTTTTCTCTGACTTGTTTAAATGTTTTTCTAATGACTCGTTTTGAGCAATTTGGTTATAGAGTGGCTTTATGCATTTTTCTTCTTATATCTTAGGTTTGGGGTTCATGGATTTTATCATTTTTATCCAGTTTGGAAAAATACTGGCCTTTCTATTTTCAGATACATTTTCTGCCTCTCACCTTTTTAGTGATTCTAATTACATGTACATTTTGCTCTTTCACGTTATTATAGCTCAGTGATGTTATTTCTTTTGTTGTTGTTGATTCTTTTTTCTGTGTCTGTTCATGTTTAGCTATTCCATAGGAATTGCTTTTCTAAGCATTGTTTCACATTCCGTTAACCTTTCCAGGGTATATTTCATGTCATACCCTGTAATTTTCAGCTCTAGGTGTTCAATTTAGGCCAGGCCTTTCTTAACTCTTTCAGCATCTGAAACTCGGGCACAGTAATGGTTTTAATTTCCTTTCCTGCTAATTCTAACATCACTGTCAACTCCAGGTCAGTTTCGATTGGTTGATTTTTACTCTCATTAGAGCTTGTATTTTCGTGCTTCTTTGTATTCCCCGTAATCTTAATCGGATGTCAAACACTGTGAATCTTACCTCATTGTATGTTGGGTATTTTGTTTCCCAGTAACCATTCTTAATCTTTGTTCTGAGACTCCGTTATCTGGAAACAGTTTGAATCTTTAGGGTCTTGCTTTTAAAAATTGTTCGATGGCACCTAACAATTTAGCTTTTAGTCTAGGAATAATTATTTCCCACATTGAGGCAAGACACTTCCGTGTATTCTACCCAGTATCTCATGAATGCTGTGATTGTATGGTCTGCTTGATGTGGGCTCCACCGTTCCAGGCCCTCTGAGAATGCTGGGCGCTGTTCAATGCTTTCCTATGGCTTCCTCTCCAGTCTCAGATAGGTTCCCCACACGTGTGCTGTGCTGAGTGTTCATGGGGCGCCCCGTGCACATCTCTAGGTTTCCACTCTGTGCGCCTCTCCCTTCTCTGGTATTCTGGTCTACAAACTCCTGCTGCATTTTTCTCTGACTCTCAGCTCCATCTCTTCAACTGAGGGAGTGAGCCAGATAATATCTAAGTCCTTCTCCCTTCCCCATGGCCTGGAAGTTATCTTCAGGCAGTGAGCTGATATATCAGATTGGTAGGAATGTCGTAAGAAAATACCAGAGATCAGGTGGATTAAACAGCAGCAATTTTTTCCTCCAAGTTACAGATTCTGGAAACAAGATCAAACCAGCTATAAGCAGGGTGATTTTGTCTAAGGCCCCCACTGGCCTTCTTGTTGTGTTTTCACGTGGTCTTTTCTTTTTGTTCTGATCTCTGGTGTTTCTCTGTGTGTTTAAATCTCTTTCTCTTATAAGAACACCAGTCAGATTCGGTTAAGGCACAGCCCTCTGGCCTTATTTTAGCTGAATTCCCTCTTTAAAGGCCTTAGCTCCTATTAAAGTCACATCTGAGGTGCTAGCAGTTTCAACATGTGACTTTTAGGGAACAGAATTCATCCCCTACCATGAGCATAACCCTAGGACTTGCCACATTTGATTCTTTTCTCAGGGATCAATCTCTGTTGTTTCCTATTGTCCAGGGTCATGAAAACCACTGTTGCAATTAATTTGTGTCTTCCTTGTTTATTTATTTAGTCAGAAGAGTCTAACCCAGTCTCACCATCATGTTTAGCAGCAGAATTCCTGGGCCCAAGTTCTTGATCATACACTTTTTTTTTTTTTTTTTTTTTTGCAGTTTTATGGCCAGGGCTGTGTTTGAACCCGCCACATCCAGTATATGGGGCCAGCACCCTACCCCTTTGAGCCACAGGCCCCGCCCCTGATCACTCTACTTTTTTTTCCAAGTTGCTCTTCCACAAACATGCAGAGATGTATGGGGCTCACCTTTTGCTTATCTTTCAGTCTCAACTGAGTGATCACTTGCACGAGGAAACATTAGTTAGAACTCCCTGTTCTAACTTTGATTAACTGCTGTTCACTACCATCATACTTTACAATGTTATGGACTCTGCCATTGCTTTTATCTGCTTACTTGTGTTTCTTGCTAAATCACATTTTATGAAGTCAAGGTCTGTTTCCTAATACGTATCTTCGTGCCTGGCATATTTTAAGAACTCAAAAATATTTATTGAATGAATGGATTTGTATGCCCATCCTGCCACTCTCCAAATCACATATAGTTTGGACAATTATAAATTACTTTAGGAACCCAAAATAGAAAAATATATTAAATATGAAGTATGTGTCTTTTGTGATCTTTAATGGGCATAGTAATTTAGGTGTATTTATTTAAAGACATCCGGTATCTGTTGTGCTGGGTACGAGGAAGTCAGTCTTACCAGTTCATTCCTGTAAAACTGTCTAACTCTCTCTCTCTTCCTTACCCACTCCTTGCCCACTCCTCTCTTATTTTTTCCTCTATCCCTGTGAGACAGGTTGTTGTTGTTGTTATTGTTATTATTATTATATATCTGAGTAAGCAGATATCAGAAAGTTGGTAAATTTATTGGAGGAGAAAAGCGAGTCCCAGACAGATTCATTACAGTGACTGTGCTTGGAGCATACTTGACTCCCAGTACCTTCTAAACCTTTTAAAAGCAAAAGTATTTCTTAAAGTCTTAATAGAAGTGACTATTTTCATGAGATCTGCATCACTCTAAGCCTGGCCTTCAAAATAAATATATCACAAAATAAATACTTTTTTACCCAGTATCTTTTTTTATTTGACAAATCGGTCTGACAGCAGTATTTTTTTTTACTATTTTCATGCAAATGTACATGTTCTGGCTGTATGATTAATTTCTTAGGCTCTTCTAAGAGACTATCTTATAAGTAAATAGCTGTGTATCATCTTCATAAAGACTTGATTTTGCATAATACTTCCCATATTATAAATTTTCAGTTTGAAAACCACTGCATGTGTGTATATACGTGCACACACGCCCGTATATATACACGCATGCGTTTGGAATGCAGCACACCTGTAATTTAGCAGCTTTGGACATTTTGAGTTTTTATAGTGTCTGAGAAATCTCTGATCTCTCACTTAGTACCGTTTTTCAGAAATGCACACGCTGAGGCTATACAAGGAGTAGAGGAAAATAAAAAAGTGACATGGACGTGGTTTAGCCAAGAAGACCAGTGTTACTAATTAGTCTGGCTTCAGAGTATACTGCGAGGTCGGACAAGTAAGTTCACGAACTCATCCCAGAAAAAGTGCTTCATACCTCAGTGCTGAATGTCACTACAGTCACCACATGGCCAAGAGGGCTATTTCAAAGGTGGGCTTCATGACATTCAACAGTGAGGTCTAGAGCACTTTTTCTAAGATCAGTTCATGAACTTAACCGTCTGACCTCATTTATAGAAACATATATACATATATAGCAACATAACCTCATTTGAGAAAAAGCATAATTTCTTCCCTAGCTAATTATAACTTAGACTAAATATGCATTAAAAATAAGTATGTTTTAGAAGAAAAAAATTTTGCTGTAGATGAACTTCATACCAGTACCTGAGAGGGGTCATTAAGAGGATCAGCCCTGGACAAAAATCAAGCAGGCTGTGTTTATGTTTGGGTGACCCCACCACCTTCAAACCCTTCCAATCCCGTTTCATTTCATGTGGCACAGTAATGACCAGTTCTTACCAAGTGGGATTCCTCCAATCCCACTCCCAGCAGACCATCAGACTTGCTAACTTCTGTATAAAATTTTCACAGTTGCCATAGTGGTAAGTACTGTCATTATCCCAATTTACAGCTGAAGAAACTAGAATAAAGGCTAATCCCTGTTCCCAAACTCACACTAATGCAGTGGAATTCAAATCAGACTGAAGCACCACGTTTCATCAGTGCTCTGCCTTGATGCCTGTGCCTGCTTCTCAGATCCAAAGGGATCTACCTTCTTCTGTAAAATTTAGAACTTTCTTTCCTGACAATGGGATCATAGTGAATTATTTCAGCACACTAATTCTTGCTAATCTTTTCACTGTTAAATGGGTTTTCCCATATTTAGCAAGAACCACCCCCCATTAAGAACTAAAATATGTAGAAAATGACAAGGATTCTGGCAAGCCGGGGGCGGGGAAGGAGTAGGGCAGATTGCTATAGGAACAGACATGTCAGGACTTGTTAATGCTTTTATACCAAAAGGGAACCCTTGATGCTCACTTCTTGGTATGTTTCTGTTATTCAGTGCCTTGCTACGTGGGAATCATTCCTTACATCACACACCGACCTCCACTTGGAAGAAGCCTCTGAAGAGAATCCTTAATCCTATGGAGAAGGACTTCCGTTTGATCTTTGGGGACAGCGTCTATCAACCAAAGCTACTCTCTATAGGTCTGCCATGTCCTTTATGAAATGGATGGAGGGTGTTTTTTACTATCTGGAAAACCAATAAATTGAAAACTCAGGTATTCCAGGTCATTGATATAAATTAAGAGAGAGATATATATCTATGTAGATATGTATCTAAATTGATATACAGATACAGAGATTTAGCTTCGTTATAATTATGTTCTTAAATTTGTGTGCCAATAATTGCATATGGAAATTTTTTTAAATATTTGACTGTGGAACATGACAGTGTTATAAAGACTCAGTTTTAATAAAAAGTTTAATATGGAAAGGTCGCTTGCAACATGTTCTTTTCCTACCAGTAGCTCCAGCCTCTAAAACAGATTCCGATATGAGTTCTGCATATGTTAACAAGTATACCATGCATTCACTTATATTTCATTATCCTTTCCTCTGAAATACTGTTGAGTTTGCCATTAAGAATTCAAAGTAAATATAAGAAATGATTTAACATTACTAAACATTAATGATAACTGTTCAAAATTTGATGTGTTAAAAGTAATTGTTTTCCACAATCAAAAAAATGATTCCAAGATAGATTTTAAATTGCTATTTGAGTTCTTATAATAGAAATTCTTGAACAATCATATTACCACTAGGATGTATACAACTTTTTGGTATTTCTTACAGACTCTTCACAAATCACATCTAACTTTTGGTTTTTGTTTTTAAGATCAAATTTATCAAGTTTATCAAGTTTTTTTTTTCCCCATTCATTAAGTTTCTACTCTTCTGAGGCACAGTTATATCTGTGCCCTAAAGTGATGAAAAAGACTCACTAGTCATCCTCAGAGCTTCCATTCTAATAAGATTCATCTTTCAGAGTGGTTAACATGAATTAAATAGTTATATGAAGAAATTCATATGTTGGCTATTTAATTTTTGGAAACAAATATTACTCAAGACTTTCAGTAAAATTTAAGTGATCTGGTCTTGCATGTCACATGCATGACTTTAGTTTGGCAATTATCACTTAATGGTATTAAGAAAAAAACTCAGCCATTTAAATTGTTTTCATTATAACAAGAGAATCACATACACATATCCAGATATAAAACTAAACATTTTTCTTAAACATGGGCATGCATAATTTTTTAATCATTTGTAATAAAAAATCTGAGGCTGTTGTTTGATATTTGCTGACAGCTTTTAAATATCAGCTCTCCGTCTTTCCCTTCTGCTCCTCTTCTGGGCAAGCTACTGAGAAGGCCCTGTGCTCCCTCCTGTTGGCACTGACAGGAAGGAAGTCACACCGTGCAAGCCCCTTCCTGCCTGTGGGAATCCGAACCCCCATAAAAACCCCAACCTGTCCTTTCCCAGCTCTCTCCACCCATTTTCAAATCAGCCCGAGAAGCCAGGCTTGCTCTCCCCAGAAATCCTCATTTCATAAACCATTTCATACCTTCTTGGTGTGTGTGTGTGTGGCACAATCAGGCTTGGTAGCCTAAACAAACCTCAGGTGGGAGCCCTCGCTGATCAAAATCACACCAGTCAATAGGTTTGCACGCTATTTATTTAATTATTCGGAACTTCGGTTTCCCCGTCTGGAGAAAATGGAGATAATAATCTCAAACTCGAATGGGGATAACGCACAGGTGGAGATAATAGTCTCTCCCTAACAGGCTGTTAAATCACACAGTACGCTCAGAAGACGTGGCAGAGAAATGGTGGTCAATCTGGTCGTGCAGCCATTCGGTGGGGATTGTGTTTTAAGTTCAGCACCTTCTTTTCCTCTTTAGCGTTGTGTTCCTTCCCTCCCCCTCTCCTTTGTATCCACATGACTGCTCCCCAACATGCACAGCCACCGGGGTAACCCATGTTACCTAGCACGCACCCCTTCCTACACATACATTCCGCCGTGCTCATGATACACGTAACCTGCACAGACCTCCACAGACACATGGTTTTTATCTTTTGTAGTTTTTATAACAATGAGATGTTATTTTGCCTTTCTTCAAGAATACCTTGTAGAAATCCTTCAGAGTAAAAAATAGCTCTATTTTTTAAATGACTGCACAATATTCCACGGGTATGAATCTACAGTAACTCATGTAACCACTTTCTTGTTCATAGTTATTCACTTTTATTCCATTTTCTCATCACCTCCAATAGAAATCCACATCTTTTAGCTCTTAGACCGCCAGCCCCCAGCCCCCCAGGCCTGAGGAAGCACAAATCTGCTTTTTGTCTCTAAATATTTTCCCCTTCTGGATATTTCATGTTAATGGAATCATGTAATATTTGTGACTGGCTTTCTTTCACGTCCCATGAGGTTTCCAAGGCCCATTGATATTGTAATGTTTGTCAATACTTTATTACTTTTTATGGCCAAAAATATTCCATGGTGTGGATATAGCACATTTTTATCTATTTGCTCTGTCACTGGAGATGGAAATGTGGCTTGTTTCCAATTTTGACCATTATGAGTAATGCTGCTATAAACATTGGCATGTGAATTTTTGTGTACATGTTTTCACTTCTATTTGCCCAATACCTGGAAGTAGAATTGCTGGGTCATATTATAACTGTTTAACCATTTGAGGATCTGCCAGAATGTTTTGCAAAGTGGGTGTGCCATTTTACCAGTAACGTTTAAGGGTTCTAATTCTCCACGTTCTTACCAATACCTGTTATTATTTGATTTTTTTTTATTATAGTCATCCTAGTGGGTATAAAGTGGTATCTCATTCTTTTTATTTGCAATTCCCTGATGCATGTTTTCATGTGCTTATTAGCCATTTATATTCTTTGGAGAAATATCTATTCAAATCTTTGGCTCACTTTTTAAGTTGGGTTGTGTGTTTCTTAACTTGTCTGGTTTATAGGTAGAGAAACTCACATTTCACAATTTGAATTTTTCCTTATTTTTTTTTAAATTTCTGGCAGTTGATTGATTAGAAAACATTTGTTTTCTAGAGAACAAGAAACAACACAGATACTCACGTGCACACACTTTAAATAGAAAAAAAGGAAAAATCATCATGCTCATGGAACTGCAGAATTAACATTGTTAAAATGTCTGTGCTTCCTCAAGTGATCTACAGATTCAATGCAGTCCCCGTTAAAATACTAACATCATTATTCACAGATCTAGAAAAAATACTTCTATGCTTTGTATGGAACCAGAAAATAGGCCAAATAGCCAAAACAGCCTTGAGCATAAAGGACAAATCAGGAGGCATCACTTTGCCAGACTTTAAGCTACACTATAAGGCTACAGTAAACAAAACAGCCTGGTATTCATTATTAAATTAGAACTAATCAGTCAATACCCTGTGCACATATGGTAGTAAAACTCTCCAGGTGAGCCTGCAGAGAAGAGAAAGGTAATGACAATGGAAATGAAAGTAGAAATAATTAAGCATCCAGAGAAAGCAAGCAGGTGGGAGGGGACTGGGGGGGAGGCGTAAATTCACACCTATTAGTACAATGCACACTACTATCTGGGGGAGGGGCACACAACTGTAACTCAAACTGCATAAAAGCAATTCATGTAATCCAAACACTTATACCTCCGTAATATTCTGAAATTTTAAAAAATCATTACTTAGCTTATGTATAATCCCAGGAAGACATGATGAAAAATGTGTTTTTCCCCCACCTTTTTCATCTCATTCTAAGACTACTTGGAGGTTAATTTTATATTGCTCTGGAACCTCTGAGGTGCCACTTAATGCTCTTGATCACCTTTCTCATAATCAGCTTATTTATCTTCTTTGCTGTATGTAGGTTTATAAATTCTTATGTTTTTTCAAAATTCACGATACTGGTTTTGATCAAGTTCTATTGTTTGATTACTTTTTTATACTGCCCTGTCTTCTCTTAGTTTTGTTTCAGAACTATTATTATTATACTTGACAAAAGAACAAACCAAACTACTTTAGGAAGAAAAGGAATGGATGAGTTTATATAACCAAAAGAAAAGGATATATTTGGGCATAACTGGGCCTGAACAGGCCTCTTTCTCTTTCTATCTCTGAATGGTTTCTTGAATGGATAGCTTCACTTAACTCCTGCCCCTAATTCTGTGCTTCCCAGCTAGGGGCCACCTTGAGTCCCAGGTGACAGCAGAACCTGGAGATATTTTTGGTTGGTACAGGAGGAAAGATGATGCTCCTGGCATCTAGTAGACCAGGGCAAGGTTGTCACTAAATATCTTACAACGCACAGGACAGCTCCAGGCAACAAAGAATTCTTGACCCAAAATGTTAGTGCTGCTGAGCTGAGAAATCCTGGGCTAGATTCACATCTGCTAGGAGCTCCTGGCTCACAAGTGCCCAGCTTTGCAAGTGGGAAGGAAAGAGCTCTGCTCTTCCAGCATCAGTGCTTTTTTTTTTCTTTTGCGGTTTTTGGCCAGGACTGGGTTTGAACCCACCACCTCTGGTATATGGGGCTGGCACCCTACTCCTTTGAGCCACTGGCATTGCTCCCAGCATCAATGCATTTTAAACTCTTAAGAACCTGGTGGCATACAGCCAAGCCCCCCTTACACCAGCCTTTCTCCTTGTCCCAGGCCAATTTTGGTGGCTAGGAGCTGTGATGCTATTATCAATATAGCCAAGGTCAGTTCCTGCTCTTATAGGAATTACAGCAGACAGAGAGGTTATGGCCACAGAGAAATCTAGTTTTTATTCAACCACATGTTAGATGTTCACCATCCGGAGGAAGAGGATGCTTGACCTTGAAGAAAGAGTGACATTGGGGAAGGTAAAATAACATACAGGTGGTCCGCAGGCTACAGATGCTGCTGCACATCGGTGTTCCACACTTACAGACCAGCTCCCAAGTCTCCCATCAGGAGAATTTGTAATTAAAAAATTAAGTTAATAGGGCAGCATCTGTGGCTTAAAGGAGTAGGCACCAGCCCCATATACCAGAAGTGGTGGGTTCAAACTCAGCCCTGGAAAAAAAAAAAATTTTAATAATTTTCCTAGTTTTCCTCTGCACATGTAAACCAAACCGCATGGTGTAAGCACTTCATTAGTGCAACAGCTTTATCCCAGCACTAGTCTCATTGTTGATATGGTCACCTACCCAGAGCATCCCTTTTGTCCTCATTTTTGTAATGTGGTTTTCTGAGTCTGTGTTCACCCTGTGACCGTTCCTGCAAAGTGAAAGTCCACGGCAGGTCCAGGTGAGCCTGCGGAGAAGAGAAAGGCAAAGACAATGGAAATGAAAGTAGAAATCATTAAGCATCCAGAGAAAGGCCAGGTGCCGTCATTCATTGGTTAGGCTTTAGCTGCTCGATTACCGGAAAGATTATGAAGAATAAAGTAAGAATAATGGAACCCATGAAATATAGTCCTCCGTGGAAAGCATTGATTATTACTAAATATTGGCATGGACTAATTATTGAAACAATGGGAAGGTTTTTATTGATTTGGTTAGAAGATCGAAAGAAGTGTAACATTCCTATTAGCCTAGCGTTAGTGCAACATCAGGTGAGGGTTAAGCTTTTTTGAAATTGTTCCTATCTCATATGTAGGTATTTTGTATGATTTTGTTTTTGTTTTGTTAATTTTGATTAAAAGAAAGAGTACAATCATTTCTGTAACTTTTTAAAGTACAAGGGCATTTTTATCATTATAGTATTTCACTTTATTATTGTTACCTTATTAAGCCATTATAATATTGTTATTACAGTGTATGTGCTGTCCGTCAGAGATCCGAGTCACATACAAACCTGATCTAAAGACATTCTCAGGACCATATCCCATCTGTAACCAGGGTATGGCCTATATGACATGTCCATGCTGTGATTTTACGTGAACGTAGATTTTTATCTATTCAAAATGTAAATGCATTTATTAACGCTATTCTTGTGTCTAAAATTCTTCAATAAGAAAGGTTAATATAAAAATAGTTTTTTTAAAAAGTATGTATTAGAGATTAAAGTGTATATAACCCATTAATCTAGCACATATTACATAGGAAGTTAATCATAATTCCATTAGCTAAGAAATAGTACAAGACTGAAGTTAGAATTGTTAGTGCATGCATCTGTATTAAAAATAGAAAAGCTTTTACATTGCATTTAATTGAATAAAAAATTCAGTATAGAAGATATTTTCCTATGCTATAAAATGCTGAATTGAGATTCCCTGAAAGCACACTGATGTGAAGAATATATTGAGTGACAAAGCTGTGATCTTTTACACATATTGTATCTATACATGTATAGAATAATGAAAGAATGCTACATCCATTATCACTGAAGATCAAGTTCAATATACAGTTTCATGAAGATTTGAAAATTAAGAATAAGATTAATCTGTTGTGTGGAGAGTTGTTTTCTATTTCCAGGTATCATAAGCCAAGCTAGTCTCTGAAAAATGGGATTTAAACACCTTTAACTTTCAAGTGACTGCATCTAGTAATTGATCTTGTAATTCATCAGCTGTTGCTAGACTCTCCCCTTGAGCAGTGCACCTCTTAATTCTGGGAACTTGGGCCAGAGAAGCGGATTTTTGTTTTAATTTTAAAACGTTCACAAATATACAGTAGGTCAACAAGGCCTTCATCGCTGAAGCAATAGTGTTAACTCTCATTTATTTCCTTCTCTCCAGGTGTTTTGCATAGGGCTTAATTTGCCATTTTATTTTATTTTGCTTTGCTTTTAAATAGGATTGATCCTGTTTTCTTTCTCTTCTGAAAAAGAAAGGAACAGTCAGGGGTTTCTTAGAACTGTAGAGAGACCAGAACTACTACCCGGTAGGGGCAGTACAATTTCAAAATGTTCTGTCTGCAGCAGCAGCAGCATTCAGCAGGTCCTTGAGGCTTAAACTCTTGAGATTTGCTGTATTTATGTCACCTCACAGATCTGCTTAGTCTGAACATTCTAGGAATGCGGCATTTCAACACCAGACCCTAATGTTATCTCCATCAACCTTTGTCACACGAGAAGAGATCAGGTCAAAGGAGCAAGTGACTCCCCCACGACTCCTCTCTGTATTTCATCACCTCTTCCATCTTCTCACTGGCACAACCAGAAAATCCAGGCCTGCTCACATCATCTCTGAGTTTAGCAGAGGTCTCTATCCGTTTCCCTAGGCTCCCTGACATCTATCTCAATAGTTTCATCCTGGCAGGGTTTACTTTGGTCCATAGATAAATGAGAAAATTAAGGACCAATGCACTCCAGTTTTCATATGGCCAAACTTAATTTTATCTACAAATTGTTCTGAAATTGTATCTTTTTAAGCCCCTCTTTTTAAAGTTATGGATATGCCTCTTCTTTTACAAGAGAATGACAATAGTAGTGTCCTTACTTGGCAAAGCATAAAGTTAAACCATTTGTGGTGGCTAAGTGTCAAACTGGACTAGGCCAAAGGGTGCCCAGATATTTTGTCAGATCTTTCCATTAGAATGTTTTTAGAAGAGTTCTAATATTTAAATCCATAGCCTGAGTAAAGCAGGTTGCCCTCCCTAATGTAGGTGGGCTACCTCCAATCAGTTGAAGGCCTGAATGATATAGAACAGCTGAGTGAAAGGGAAAGCCTTCTGCCTGGCTGGCTTTGAACTTGGAGTGTTCAAAGACTTACTTCCTGTCTTTGGACTTGAACTGAAACATCAGTTCTTCCTTGGCCCTGCAGCTGCCAGTCACTGGACGGAATCACACCATTGTCTGTCCTGGGACTCCAGCTTGCTGACTATACATATCAGGACTTGTCAGTCTCCATGATAGTGTGAGGCTATTTCATATAATAAATCTCTGCCTTCTCTCTGTTTTTTACAGAGACTAATGCTCCATGAGTTTCTTGACTCATCCTGACTAATACTCTGTGAGTTTCTTTTCCTACATTTTTTTTTGTAACTATACCAGTTGATGAAATCCAAAAATGATCAGAATCTGCATTCCACCCTGCTTGATCAATTTGATTATATTTCTGTAAGTTTGTTGTGTTTTACCTTAAGCCCAGGAAGGCCTAAATAAACGCTTAAATCTCAGAGTTTTCCCTACCTGCCTACCCTACAGACACACACCTCAAGCTATCAGTACTTTTAACATCTGAATAAAGGTTGAAAAGGTCTTGGCTAAAGAGTACAAGATAGAAGGAATATAAATGTTGATTGGGATGTCAATATTTGATTCTGCGATTTGATTCATTATGTTAAAAGAAGAGGCATATCTTTTTCAGGTATTCCAACCCTATCATAAGCATAAAGTAAGTATAATTTTAAGAGCGAGTACTCAACTTATGCCATATAAGTATATGTCACTATATAAAATATCTGTCAATTATTGACTCACTTTTATGTGCCATTTCATTATCTGTTTCTTTTAATTTCCTCATTTAAACTTTCTTTCAGTGCAGAAGCAGAGGTGCCATTATTTCTATCATGAGGAAACTGGAACTTGAAAAAAATTATTTTGTCCATGACGACCAAACTCGAAAATAATGTCTCAAGCATGACGCAGGTCACTTCCCAACAGCCATGTTCCATAGACCACTGTTTCGCAAACTTTGACATCCACCGAGTCGCCTAGGGATCTTGTTAAAAAGCAGAATCTGATTTAGTAGGTCTGAGTAGGGCCTGGGGGTCTGCATTTCTAACAAGCTTCTGGGGGATGCTAATGCTTCCAGTTCAAACACTAAAGTTTAAATAGCGATGTGATATCATTATCAGGAAGGCACATGCTGAAAGAATGTATTAGATAATGTATAAAAAGTCTGCTGTTTACTTCAACCTTAAAGACAATTCGCATCTTAATTATTTTTTTTAAACACGAGATGCTTCCTGAATTAGTGCGTCATCCTTTGTGCAGAGGCCACGCTCATTTCTCTGTGTCCTTCCAATTTTAGCGTATGTGCTGCCTGCGCGAGCAATGGAGTCACACTTTGGATTATGTTCTGACTCTTTCACGTTTCTTTCTGTGACCTTTGGAAAAAATCACTTAATTTCCTTTTATTTTTTCTTTAAAAAGGCCACAATGTGAGTTAAACATTAAAAAAATAAAGGATCTTAGGAGGACATAATTGTTTTCCTGGAAAGGTCTATCTTAGAGCACACATAGGTTTATCCCCATAGAGCAAATTCAATTTGACTGTTACATAATCTGAAATTGAAACATGTAACTCTTAGGAACTGATAAACTCCTAGGCACTTTGGGAAAACTTTCCCAATTTCTAGCTATTTTTAACTATAGGGAGGGTTACAGCAATGTACACCGTGAGCAGCCCAGCTTCGGAGAAAAATGAAGGCTCTCTGGAAACAGATTCTTTCCAGCAAACCCATTCTGATATTTAGCCTATAAATGTAGAAATCATGTTCCTACATGTTAAAATAATGGTTTTGGATAAACTGAGAGTTGTGAGAGCTTGAATTAAATTCTGATTGTACTGTAAAAATAAAAGGCATTTTAGCATTTAAAATTCTGAGCGTGTGAGTTAACTATTCTATGCCCCAATTTCCCATCTGTGGAAAGGGGAAATTAATCTGCCAGATCTACATTGCTAGAAAGTATAAGATATAAGAATAAATTGCAAACAGCTTACTGCTGCTACTTTTTTTTTTTTGTTGTTAGAGATAGGAGTCTCACTATATTGCTCAGACTGGTCTTGAACTTCTGGCCTCAAAGGATCCTCCTTCTTCAGCCTTGAAAAGAGCCAGGATTAAAGGCAGGAGCACTATGCCCAGCCTGACTACTTACTTTGAATTTAAAAAATGTATCACGTTCTGCCTGAGCTTCCCCTGGTCACCTATTAAATACTTGAAAATTCCAATCTCTCCGTAAGTGAATCCTGAGATAAGGCAAAATAATGGTGACCTTTACTAACGCATGTCATAGTAAGAAAAGTTCAAAATGCAATGCTTATATATGTGAATATAAATAAATAATATAGGTTCACATTATAGTTCCTGGATGTGTGTGTGTGTGAGCATACGTGGTGTGTTCCTGTGTATAGTAATTAATGGAAAGACCTGACTCCAATGCCCACATACTACTGTTCATCTCCTCTTCTTTTCACATATCACGGTTACCCCAGGTTTTAAAATGTTTTTATGTTCATGTTCATGAGGTTGTGGGCGATGAGATCCCTGGAAAAATGGGACAGCTATTTATATGTTTGCCCCTACTTGAGCACATGAAATTCTTTAAGGCTGTAATGACATACCTTCAAAAGGGAAAATCTGAACTCATACCGTTCCTATTTGTACTTCTCTGAATGTAACTCATGGAGATTAAAGAGATTGTATTTTTTATTCTAAAACACAGCAGGGTGATCTTTTGATGGGATGGGAAGAATGAGGCTTTCTCCTTTGAAGGAGAGTCACTCTGCAATGTGCAATTTAATAACTAGTGAGAGCTGCCTAAATGATGCATTTGATAATTATGCATCATAATTTTTCTCTTTCTGCTTGAGGTATTATGATTAGGGACTTTACTATTAAGTTATTATTGTTTTTACCTGGTTTATTTGATCCATCTGAGCTTCTAAAATCTTTTGAAGCCCTTTGCGTTAAAATATCATCGCCCATACAGCCACTTGTTCAAGGATTCACTAACTCTGCACATATTCCACTCCTCGGGGGTGCCGGGCACTGTCATTTGTTCTGCTGTAAACCGTAATGGTAACTGAGAGTGGCATAAGCTGCCTGCATAAAGCTAAAAGTTTAATAAGCGAGGCATCATAAAATAATAATAGATAAATCTCAATTAGTACATGGATTAGTCCCTAGAGAGGCTTTATAAGAAAGAAAATTGAAAAAACAAAACTGTGGTGGCTTAAAACAACAGAAACGTGTCATTGCGCAGTTCTGTAGGCTACAAGTGGGAAACCAGGATGTCTGCGAGGCCACACTCTCCCTCGTGGCGCTAGGGGAGAAAGTGTTTGGGCCTGTTCTGTCTTCTAGTGTTGGCCAACAGTCACTTCTGGCCATTTCTTGGCTTATAGACGCCTGACTCCACTCGCTTGGCCACCTTCTCCCTGTGCGTTTTCACACTGCCTTCCCTCTGTTGATGTCTCTGCGTCCAAATTTCCCCTTTATACAGTGTCACGTGTCTACTGTTACACCTTAATGATCTCATGTTAACTTGCTTACTTCTATGAAGACTTAATATTGAAATAAAGTCATGTTATGCAGTATCAGAGGTTAGGACGTCAATCATAATAGCCTTTGCGGGGTGGGGGGAGGCACAATTCCACCCCAAACAATGGACACTTGCAAATTATGTGGAGCACTATGATATCATCAGGCCTCAGAGAGAGTAATATGGAGCATCTAGTCTAAACTGAGGAGACGTGGAAGGACAACTGAAGATACAGAGAATAAGAACAACCCAAACAGGTAAAGGCACAGTAGGTTGTAGCTGAGCGGAACAGCAAATATGAAGAAGGCCCTGAAAATGGGAAAGTTTCATGCCTGGGAGGAAGGGAAGGAGAACCAAGCTGCCTGCTGTGCAGCGAATGGAAGAGAAAGGGTTCCGAGATGTGTTGTTTAAACTTACCCTGGGCAATGCCAGAACCTGGCTGAGGAAGGAGCCCAATCAATACGGTTTTATTACTTCCTTGATAGCAAGTGAAAAAAGATGGGGACCTAGGACAATATAAGAGGCTGGGAACAGCAGAACAGGGGAAAGAGAAGGCTAAGGCGTGTGTAAAACCATCAGTGACACTGATGGCCACTCAAGAAGTTAGGCTGAAAACACCTATAACCACTGTAGATATTCAGGAACCATGCAGGGGATGGATCCTCAGTTAGCTAGACAGCCTGTAAGGAGAGTGGGCTTTCCGACCTGCTGAGTCTTTGCTCGACCTCTGCTTTTCTGCAGTTGCCTCTCCTGAGCACTTTGCCTGTTGACTTCCTTTCCTCACAGAATGCAAATGACTCGGTGGCTTTTAGTTTCATAACCACATACACAGTGTCGAGAGAAAGTGGGAAGTTGCCTCTCCGCCAGTGGTTATCTAATTTTAAGAATAGGAAAACTCTTTCCCAGGATGCCCAACAAAATTCTCCCGTGTCTCATTTCTCCAGATTGAAATGTACGCCCCCTTTCCAATCAATCTCTGAAACTGTCACACAGCAATTGGCCTAGGCCTGAGTTCCTGAGCTAATCCTGAACTAGGGGATTGAGATTACTCTTACTTCACTGAGCCCACTCCTGGGGAGATATTGCCTTTTTTTTTTTTTTTTTGCAATAGACCATTTGATTAGCTCCTCTCTCACCTTTGTGAAAGCACAGAATCTGAAAAGGATTCTGATTGGATGCCCTATTACTAGAATGTCTCAGACAGGGATGCAGACTCCAGGACCAAATTAGAAACATCAAAGATTTATAGAAGCTCCACCTAAAAGAGATTAAGAAGGGAGGAGCAGGGAAACGCTTCAGAATGCAACACAGATCTGAACCTATGGAAGAAGAGGCGATTGGATTTGAAGAGACTCAGAATACAGCCCAGTCTTAGACTCAAAGGGAATCCTAGAATAAAGTTTCCTGTTATGAGTCCTGGGTTGATAGAAATGGCCACCATTTCTCATGCCTCTGCCAGTTCAGGCACTGGTTGTGAGTAGTCGGGGAAAATGTGATGTCTGTGTGATCATAACAGTGGATCTGAAGATGGGGCAGCTGGGCACTGCCTGCTAACTGCACTTCTCACAGTAAGTCTTCTCTTGGAAGGAGATCTAAGCCGCACACTTAGCTTCTGCCTGACTGTCACACAGAGTCTTTACTCTCTTTTTAGTTTCTGGAAAATATAGAGAATAGATTTTATCCAAACTTATTCAATGGCAATCACTTGTTCCCTTACTCTTTCACCTAGAGGCACCTTGTTAAGTCAAAAGGTTTAGGAACATGTAAATAGTGCTAATTTTACTAAACCTTTGGTGTCACATAATTTTTGATAACGTGCTTTAATCTTATGTATTTTACATATATTTTTGTCAAAATTTTTCGGTTACAGATATAGCTCATTAGATTCATGGAAAATGTCTATCCTATAACCTAATTGGTAAAGCTGGCCCTCATTATCCATCAATTGTCAATTCAAATAAATATTTAAATTTACGTTTTCATGACAATCATCTCCTCTCTGAATTTAAGATAAGTGTTGGATGGAGACATAGATAGGTAAGTTTTAAAAAACCCCAACCTTGCTCCTAGTTTGCTACTTGCACACTATTAAGCATCATGACCTTCAGCATTTCTTCCAAAGGAGTCATTGCGTTTCTCTTATGAGACGCAGTCACTGTTGCAGAGCATTCTTTGATGAGCTTCCAGAGGTAGATGAGAGTGACATCATTAAATGACAAATCACTCCTGTGTCACCCAAAATTGTTCTGAACATCCCAACATTAACCAGAATAATATATGTACACACACACACACACACTATTTTAACCATCTCTTTGTTCAGTGACCTGTGGATTTGAAGCACTGGGCAATCAATCATCCATAGTAAAATTCCAAATGTGTAAGAGCTATGCCTTTCTTATTATCAAGTGGAAGAATGTCTACTATAAAAGCAAAGGCAATAAAGAAAATTAGGTAGGACTTCTAGAAATCAGGAACATTCTCAAGCAGAACGTTTTAGAGAAGAGTATATTTAGAAATTAAGTATCTAGAAACAGATCACTAAAAAGACTGCCCAGACCAGAGGACCACTTGGAAGCTTTCCTTCCATAGCTGCAGGCCTAGATGACCTTCCCTGTGTTTCTTCTCTCTGTCCATTCAAAACTCCCAACCACACAAACTCACTGGACATTCTCTAAACATTCACTGCACTCTCATTCTTCTGTAATTTTGCTCATGTGTTTCTTTCTCATGACGAGTTTCCTCCTGCCTTTCAAACTCGTACTCATCCTCTACTACTCACTTTAATGTCACCCGATCTTTGATGAATGTTACTATCACCTCTGAGAATTACTCTTCCCTTTATCTTCCCACAGCACGTTATAGCTAAGTTGATTATTACAGAATTCCCACTGTTCCTGATGTCTGATTGTCTAGATCATCCTGGGGATAATAGTCACAGGAGCAATAGTTATTCTCTAATTCTCTGCCTCATATTCTGAGCCTCATACTGTGGTGATTCAAAGCCCCTAAAGAAAATATGAAAATATTCAGTGCACAACACACGGAAGAGCTCTGTTTCAAGTCTGGGAAGCCGAGGACTTGTTGCTGTGTTCAACATGAGTGACCACTGAGATTTTAACTAAAGAAGTGACAATAGATGTTTGAAGGGAGCTGCTACAATTTTAAAGGAAAAAGTAAGAATTTTATTTTTAAAGCTAAGGGAAGACAGAGCTTCAGGTTGAACGAAAAAGAACATGAATTGTTTTGGAAAAAAACAGATAGGAAATGGACCTATTTGAACCTGGCAATTCGGAATCAGCACCAACTATAATGAAGAGTTTTGTTTATGATTCAACAGCCGAACTTTATCACAACTGAATGGCCAGTCGCACCCCACCCCTAGCTGTAAGGGAAACTGGAGAATTTAATATTTATTTGTACACATAGCTTCTACAGAATAAAATCAGAGCTCTGTTACTAAGGACACATGGAAGTCTTGATACTGGGCGGATAACTAGCAGTACCTGCAATATGTCAGAATCTGTCATGGACAGAATAGAAGTTTTATTTCTCACCACTGCGAGTCTGCTGCCATGAACCTCAGGCCTACAGACTAAGCATTATAAGATGTCTTCAAGCCTGATCCTGGCCCTCACACCTAGCCCAGAGCTCCTCTTGAAGGATTCATAGGTTCTTTCCCCATTGTTTATTTCTTCTGAACCATCATCGCGGTCACTTAATTTTGCTAGAATACTTAATTTTGTTAGTTCAGCTATCCTGCTAAACATCATAGCTCAGCCTCACCTTCCTTAGGCATGCCCAGAACTCTTATGTTAGCCCAAGGTCAGGCAAAATCAGCCAACACAAAACCAATTGTATAAGGAAGTATTGAATCTCTCATGTAATTTGTTGAGTACTGTACTGAAAGTGAAAAGCAGAATGGCAATGGGTACTCTAAGGATGGTTTCTATAGTATATATTTGATGCTACACTGTCATAAAGTGGAAACATCATTAAGTAAGCGATTGCAGTTGGGGACCATATCTATATACACATCGTCTTGGTTCTGCTTCTCTGGAGAACCTTAACTAATGCGTGGCCTCGTAGTCTGTTATCTGAGTCCTATTCTCCTCTTCTCATAAGGAGACCTGCCATTAGGGTCTTACTGAACCCAGCAGGGTTCCAAAGGGTCCGCCTATAAGACCTCATTCTACCTAAATGACTTCTTTAAAGACTCTATCTCCAATTAGAGTCATATTTTGAGGTACTGGGGTTGGGGCTTCCACATACGAATTTTCAGGGAAACAACATTCAGGCCATAAACAAATGGTGTATAATAATTGTACCTCAGAGAGTTCCTTCTAGGTGAGGATTAGGTAAGTTACTACACGTCAAGCACTAAGTATAATGCCTGTTATATGGCAGCCAGCACATAATCACCATATATTTTTTTTTCACTAATGCCTTTCTGAGTTTACTGAAATTTCTATGAAAATTTTAATTTATATAGCTAATGAGTATTGGAATTGTGGCTCTGCACACCTCAACATTTCCTGGGTTAAGGCAACCTTTTCTCCTAGGCAACTCAACAGCAGTCATGAGTACTGCTGAACATTTTTACAAAATTTTCTCAAAAATATGTCTCAAGAAAGTCAGAATCAGAGCAGTTTAGAAGTTTTTTTTTTTCCTAATCTATAATGAACTAGGAAAGTACAAACTAATTTATTTACAGAACATGTTAAATATTTTTAAATAAATAAAGACAATTGAGTTATTTATTTAAGAAATACTGATCTACTTATTGAATGCTGCTATGTGTCAGGCACTGTGCTCAGTGCTAAGGATTCAGTGGCAAATAAAAAAACAAAGTCTTCTTTCTCTCTTGGAGCTCATATTGTACTGGAGGGCTATCTGGAATAAACAAATCTGCAAATAAATGTCTGATGAGATCACAACCTATGCAGTGGAGAAAACGATAGCAAGGCCAGGGGTTAGAGCAGGGTCGCTGCTCCACTCAGGGAGTCCCTGCACAGACAGTCTCAGAGGCAGTAATGAAGCAAAACTTGCAGGCAGAGTGGAAGGTGCATCTTAGGAGAGAGAACAGGAAATGCAATGGCTTTCACTTGGGATCTTCAAGAACAGGGAAGGAACAGGGCTGAGTGGGGGAAGAGAGAGGAGTGCTCAGACTGACATCAGTGTGGTCGCAGGCGACAAATCAGATTGCATGATGTATTGCTTTCCTACACAGATTATGGCAAATTCTTTTTAGATTGAAAATGTACAAGTTAGGGCTCGGCACCCATAACTCAGTGGTTAGGGCGGCAGCCACATGCACGGGAGCTGGTGGGTTTGAACCCGGCCCGGGCCTTCCAAACAACAATGACAACTACAACAAAAATATAGCTGGGCATTGTGGCAGATGCCTATTGTCCCAGCTACTTGGAAGGCTGAGGGAAGAGAATCACTGAAGCCCAAGAGTTTGGGGTTGCTGTGAGCTGTGATGCGACAGCACTCTACCCAGGGTGAAGTTTGAGACTCTGTCTCAAAAAAAAAAAAAAAAAAAAGAAAAGAAAAGAAAACCTACAAGTAAAAGATGTTTTAAGAGTTTTCTTGTCCTCAAAAATGTTCATGAAAACATATTATTGTGTGTTTATGACTTTAGAAAGATAATTTACATGAAGCATCTATGCTGAACCTCGTAGCTATTAGTTTTATTTAAAATATACATCTCTTCACAGTTTCTGATTTATGTGCTATTTTATTCATAATGGTCTGATTATGTACTGTTCTGAATATCTAGCTGTGCCAGCCACACTCATCAGTGGCAGAATTGCTACTAAAAACATATGGACATCATCTCTGCTCAATAGCAGTCACCAGCCAACACATTCTATGAAGAATGGGAATGGAGACATGAACCCTGGTAGCACTTAGAAGAAAATTTAAGTGTCAAATCATTAAAACCTGAGAAATTTAAATAAGATGATTATATTTGATTTCATCTTCCTTATTTGTATTTACATCACATTCAGAAATATTTACTCTAATAGTTATTTACATTTTGCTATTAGATACTACTACAATATTTAGTCAAAAGCCAATATGGCTATCTATCCCCCACAAATCAGATGTATGTTGTATAACTTTTAGGATAATGTAAATGTTCTTGTCCTTGAAGGGGATTATTACACAACCATGGAAATATTAGCAATCAGATAAAGACGGAAACATTACAACAGAGTTGGTAGAGTTAATTTATTCCTTTCAGCATTTAGAAATCTTTCATAAAAGTAGATAACAAAGAGCCTAATGTATAATTTTGTTGTGAGTGGGTGGTTATACATTGAGATATCTGACACCCAGTTGTTAGACGATCAGAAAACTGCAAAGCCCAGCTGAAAGGTTAATTGTGTCTTTTGTCACACGTGGCACTGCCGTAAAGGAAAGGCATGCTTGTGCTATGCAGGGAACGTACTTGCTGAAGGCTGAGAGCCGTTCATTTGTACCATGTCCAAACAAATCCTACGGAGAAGAAGAAATTTATTTCCATCTTCCTCACCTTCATTCATCACTTTAACAATCCATTCACCAAAGGATCTTTAAAAAACATGTGGCAGAAAATTATTTATATAAATTATTGCTATTCCAACCTACATTAGCTCTAATTCCAGGGTTAGACATTGACATGGAATTGATTCAGGGATTGTCAAACTTTTCTCTCTTACTCCTTCATTTTCTCCTAGTCATGGAGAAAGCTAAGCTTTTAGAAGCCGATAAAACAAGCCACGTGGCCCCCACTCTTTTGAATCCTTTGGTTGGAGGGGAAAAGAAGGATGTAAAGAGAATGAAGAGGTGAAGGTCGTCTCACCAAGCCCAGGTACTGATGGGTCTTTGCCTTCACCACCACTCTCGCACAAAGCCTCGTTGACTCTGTATTTCTAAGCCCCCAGTCTTTAAGAAGCCTGTGAATCAGATCAATCTGGAAAAGAACTCAGTAACAATATGGTAACGATTTGAAGATGTCTTTACAAGACTTCACATGCTCTTCCATGGAAAGAAGCATGGGAACAGGAAATCCTAGTTGATTTTATGGTAACAATGGAGGCTATTTTTTTGCACAGATACAGTGTTGTGTACTTTACATGAAAATTAGTCCTTAATATTATGAGATTGAAACAATTATTATGTTATTTACACAGGGAAAGTAAGGCTTGGAGAAATGAAGACGCTTATTCAATTCACACATCACACCTACATTGTGCTCTAAACCCCTACCCTGAGCGGCCTTCCCTAGTTTAAGAACTCAGGGGTTTTTTTGTTTGTTTGTTTTGTTTTGGTGGGGGCTGGTTTTGAACCCACCACCTCTGGCATATGGGACCAGCACCCTACCCTTTTGAGCCACAGCACCGCCCCTGTTTGTTTTTTTAATAATAAGCATAATCCACTTTGCATTTCCTGGAACATTAGATCCACAGTGGTGGGAAGCCATGGAGATTTCCTGGCAAAGTGTCTTGGAAAAGGAAAAGCTGTCAACCCCACTAGGTGGAGACAGGAAGAAGCATCATTTGCCACCAGCCACAGCTAGTCTACCTGACCTTTAGAAGCCCTATTGAGTGGCCGAGAGGAGAAACTATCAGTGCCAACAAATCTGGTGATTTACCCCAAGACTCCGAGAACTGCTGAGGATAGATTTGTTTAGATGGGCTTGTATCCTGTCTCTGTGTGAAATCACTTCACTTCCCAGAATATCTGCAAAATTAGGGAATATATTAGGGGCTGTTAACCTATTTTCTAACTCTAAAACTAGACGGGTCTATGAGACATCACATTCAGATTGTATTAACAGTTTAGCCTCACCTTTACCCCAGCCCTCATATTAGACCCAGGATATTTCCTTTCTAATGATCAAACCAGCCCGCGTTTTCTTCTTAGCCAAACCGTTCAGAGTTCTGATAGAAACAAGGCTCATTAGCAAATGTGCAACTGACAACACAGCTTTTAGCTGCAAGATTTCAAAGGAACTGTGCTACCCGTCCAAATTAAGCTGTGTCTTAATCCCTAACATAACATTCTAAGCAAAAACCTTCATTCTTACTTACTATTAGGAAGAAGTTTGAAGTAGGTATGTTGGGACTGTTATGCTTACAGGCATTTCAATGGTAAGTGCCAAAGTCTACCTTATAAACACAGCATGAATACACTAACCTATTTGTTGAATGCCATTTGAGAGTTTTATTGCAGCTTGCAGCGGTCACTGGGTAAATATTAGGCCAGTTTATTGCTCACGTGTGTTTAATTTAGTTAATATCAGGACTCTCTCTATTCGTTGTGTCATTGGAGAACAATCTAAGTTCTAGCTGTGGTTTCCTCTCAGGTACTAGTATGCCACAGACAATTTGCAAATATCCATTATCTTCCCTCAAATAATGTAGACAACTTCGATGTAAGACGTTTTAATATAATTTCAAAGATCATTAATGGAAAACATTGCAGGAAAGGAAAATTCACCAATGTTTTCTTAGTGCTCTCTAGAACCCAAATGAGACCACTGTTCCTGGATTGGTGAGCAGCCAGGTCAACCATTTATTTTTTTAACTTCCAATTGATATGAAGGTATAAATGTTTAGGTTACATTGTTTCATTTCTAAGGTAAAGTTCAAGTTATAGTTGAGCCCTTCCCCCAGGGGGTGTGCTGCACCCTCCCAGCATTGTACACATTAGATGAGATCCTGCCAATCACCTCCCCACCTCCTCCTGTCTTCTCTCTCCTCTCTCCTCCTCCTCACTAAAGGATACTTGTGTTTTTCTTTTGTGTGGGTGGTGTAGTTGTTTATACATTGGTTTCATATTAGTACTAAGTACATTGGATACATTTTCCCCAGTCTTGTGATATTTTACTAAGAAGAATGTCAGTTCAACCATTTTCGATGGACTCAGAGAGTCAGTTCATGGAAACAGCCTGCCAGTTTCATACTATATAATGGTCTGACCAATTTAGCCCAATGGCCAGGGACTTTGAAACGATCAAGTAGTCAATTCAGGCCCAATAGATAATTTTTCCTGTAGGGACAATCTAAG
>CAUYTI010078268.1:0-11026 GCA_963575145.1 Galago senegalensis
ACAGGCGCCCGCCACAACGCCCGGCTATTTTTTGGTTGCAGCCGTCATTGTTGTTTGGCGGGTCCGGGCTGGGGATTCGAACCTGCCACCTTAGGTGTACATGGCTGGCGCCTTAGCCGGTTGAGCTATAGGCGCCGAGCCGGGTCTTAATGTCTTTACACCCTGTTACCCACTCCTCACAACCACCCATGACTTAATCATTTCTGCCCTGTACTGAGACCCAGAGAAGCTGAGCAAAGGTTTATAAGGCTGGGCTCGGTGCCTGTGGCTCAAGCGGCTAAGGCGCCAGCGACGCACACCTGAGCTGGTGGGTTCAAACCCAGCTGGGGCCTGCCAAACAACAATGACGGCTACAACCAAAAATAACCGGGCATTGTGGCAGGCGCCTATAGTCTCAGCTACTTGGGAGGCGGAGGCAAGAGAATCACTTAAGCCCAGGAGTTGGAGGTTGCTGTGAGCTGTGATGCCATGGCACTCTACCCAGGGCAACAGCTTGAGGCTCTGTCTCTCAAAAAATAAATAAATAAAAGGTTTATATGGCTGATCTTCCTATTAATTGTTAGGGACTCCGTGCTCTCCCAGTAGCTTGCTGATTACCAGCACCAGGGCTCCCCTTAGCGCCCTGGACCAGGCTTACTAGAGTATAAAAAAATGTACTCATAACCATGTACTTGACCCTCTGTACTCAGAGGAGGCAGATCAGGTGGCACTTTCCCATTTTTTTTTTCTTTTTTTGGGACAGTCTCAAGCTATTGTCCTGGGTAGAGTGCCATGGTGTCATGACTCACAGCAACCTCCAACTCTTGGGTTCAAGTGATCCTTTTGCCTCAGTTTTTCTATTTTTAGTATAGACGTGGTATCAATTTTGCTCAGCCTGGTATGGAAATCATGAGCTCAAGCAATCTACCCACCTCAGCCTCCCAGAGTGCTAGGATTACAGGTGTGAGCCACAGCGCCCGGCCTTGCTTTCCCATCTTCAAAATTAATAAACTGATACTTAGAGGTGAGTAATTATCTCAATGTCTGCTGACCAGTTGACAACGGAACCAGGACTCCAGCACCAACACTTAGGGCTCCCTGTTGAGGGAAGGGACTGCACAGCTGGCTCCTGACGTTGGCTTCTCTTGCAGGTGCGCTGGTACCCTTCCTCTGACACCACCCAGCAAGGATGGAAGTACCGGCAGTTCTGTTAGTTCTCCAGTAAGTGTTGGCCCCAAAGCCACAATGAAAGCCGTCCTTGATGACCTCCTGTGGGGGTGTGGTTCCTCCTTCTGCTGAGTCCTGGGCGCGGGCTAGTGCTAGGCCTAGCCCAGAGCTTGTTCCCGGCACATCTGACTGGGTTTTGCCCTTCTCCTCCCACCCTGTGACCGCCTGCCATCCACTTGTACAGCCTCCTCCCTAAGGACCTCTCCTCATGACCACCTCTCTCCTCCGTCCAGGTCTTGTCACCGGGTAGTTGGTTCTGGAACCTGTCTAATGGTGCCAGAATAGGCGCCCTGAGATTCCACTGCCCCCAGGCGGCCCGTGCAGAGCTGCTGCTGCCCTCCAGACTGTGAATCTGAAGCCTGACTCAGTGGACTGCTTCCTATTTCCCTTCCCTCTTCCTTAGCCCTGTGCCCTGTTCTGTCCCCAAGGCCTCCCAGGAGGATTTGGGGGATGACCTTCCTGTTGGGGCACCCAGATCCAGCTTGGATGCCTCACTGGGACCCAGAAGGCCTGACCTCCAGCGCAAACTTGCTTCTGTAGCTCCACCTCAAGGAAACAAGGCGTTTAATTTTGCATGTTTCTGGCATGAATTAAGACACTTAAACTTGTGTATATGTGAGTGTACAGTTTGTTCTCTCACTGTGTCACCATAGCAACAGGTCCTGGCCACCAGTGCTTCATCCTGCCTGGTCCCTCTCCACCCCACCCCTGCACCCACCCACTTGGGGCCTGAGTCCTCCTTCCCTGATGGCCCAGCATCCCCACCACCCACACACCATTCCAGGCTTCACCACCACCCAACAGATATGTTTGCTTTCTCATTTTAAATCAGGGTCCTCCACATCCTTCTCAGATGGGCCAGTGATCGTAAGAAAGCCCTTGCTCTGCCCACGTCGCTTACCTCTCCATTGCACACCCTGCCTGGTGCTGCTCCTTGTTCTTTCCAAACCTTGAAACCAACCAAAACCGTGAGAAGTATTTTTGTACCCTGTGTAACAAAATATTTATGCATCATAAAGGATTTTTCATGTGTGTACCATTAATTATTAAAGAGACCTTGTTCGCTCTGTCAGATAAGTTTAATGTTTAGTTTGAGGCACGAAGAAGAAAAGGGTTTCCATTCTTCAGCAATAAGAGTTTGTGTCAGGCATTCGTTTAGGGAAACTGAAGGAGAAATTGTGCAATTTTCTTTTGTTTTGTGAGCATATCAGTGCTTTACCTTTAGCCGCAGCTATGACTTGTCTTGCCATTTCAGACTTGGGAGACTAGGTGGCTGTCGTAATTGCTGATCCTGTGAGAATGTGAAACTGGATAATATATGAAATGCAAAATAAAAAAAAAAAGTCAAAATGACTGCTCTCTGACCTTTGCTTCTACCATCCCTGAGATGCAGACTGCCATTCACAGGGCAGACCAGAGAGATGTCAAGAGTGTCAGGGAAGAAAGTGAACTGGGCCCAGGCCCAGTGGGGCTGGGGCTGGTCCTTGGCACCCGGCCTCTTCCTCCTCCCCTCTTCTGTCTAGCTTAAAGACAAAGGCCTAGAGGGGAAGTGACTTGCCCAAGGGTCCTACAGCTCGCCCCATGCCTGTCCTTCCACTCTTCTTAATTCCTTCACTTCCTCCTGTTAGCAATTCTGAGTTCAGAATTCCAGCTAGCAGTTGCATCTCTCATGGTACTGCTGTCTACTTGGCTTAACCCTTCAAGGCCTATGGTCTTTGTAAGCCCTCTAGTAGAAAGGGACTCAGGTTTGGAATGTTGAGCCCTCTGCATGGTGCCTGTCCTGGGTGTGCATCTTGTGAGGCTGTTTTGGAGGGAAGGATAGGACCCAGGAATCTTGCCCAGAAGCAGTTAACCTAATCCACCCTGTAGGCTCTGAACTACAACTGACACTGATTCCTAGGAGCGGAGCAAATGGGTATGAAGGTCAGGGAAGCTGCTGAGTGCCAGGAACAGAGGCTGGCAGGGGCCAGGTGTCAGGGTGCCTGTAGTTGCCTTGATTCTTCCTTTTGTGACTTGGGGTCTCATTTGCCTCATCTGTGAAGTGGTGGTTGACATCCTTTCTAGCTCTTACTAGAGGGCTAGCATTTTCCACACACTCCTGGGAAAGCTGCCCTGTGCCCAGCCTCCAGCCCACACTCAGAGCCCTGCCTAAGAAAGGGGGGGGTAGCAGAGGCCTCAGCAGCCCCCACCTCTACCCCACCCTGCATTTCCTGGTCAATTCCTCACCTGCACCTGGAGTGACCACTCCCTGCTTCTCCCCTTCTCCTGAATCCCAGCTCTGCACTGGGCGATGTGAGTCTGAGTGTTGATGAGTGTGGCAGCTATCAGAGACTCTGGTGACACATGCCAGCCCAGGTGCTGTGAGGGCGGAGGAGGAGCCTGTCCAGGCATAGGCCCTGGAGGTAACAGTGGCAGCAGGGTGGGTTACCTGGCCCTCAGAAGAGGCGCTAGGGGCAGAGCAGCTGGTGGCTGTGTTTGTGCTGGGAAAGGGTGTTGACGCTTTTCCTGTGTGTACCACTCCCCTCACTGCAGTATTTGAACCAGCTGCACTCCCCAAGTGAGCAAGGCCTTCCCAACCTGCAGCCCATGCCTGACCTACTTCAGCTATGTCAGGAACCACTGAGTCTTCCTGAGGTAGTGAATTATTTAGCTGGGGCGCCTGGGCCATTCTGAGAGGGGCTAAGAAAAGCTGTTCCATAATTTAAAGGCCCCTGCGCCTGTGGCTTCCCTGGAGGGCTTCCTTCACGCTTGCTTTGGTGAACAGGGCCCATGCCTGGGTCTGAGAGGAGGAGCCAGGGGGCAGGGGGAGGCCCTGCAGCCACTCGTCGTGAGAGGGCTATCCAGCCACACTGGGGGCTTTTCTCAAGGTGGGGCCTCTGTAGAAAGGCCTTGGAGGACGGTTATGTTTGGACCAAACTTGAGCTGACAGGTCTCCAGTAGTTAAAGGACATCCTAGCAAGGACATAGCCTGGCTGGGGACAGAAGCTGCTGTATCCTGACTCCCTGTCCCATGCTCTTCCCAGAAAGCATGTTACTCCTTCCCAGAGGTATTTAATCCTGGTTTCTGATACAAGTGAAAAGCATCTTTCCTTTGTCAAAGGTATTTAGGGGTCTGAGTATAACCAGGGTTCTTTTGGTCTGGGGTCCCTTCCCCGCAGCACTAAAATAAGAGGCCATCTTTGTGTGTTCCTCTTCCATGCTCCAGGGAGGGCAGTGCTAAGCAGATAATAGGAGGCATGGGAGCCCTGCTGCCCCTGTACCCTGGTCAGGATTTGACACTCCTTCTTGTGACAGAGATGGGGCTCACACCCAGCCAAGGCTATTCTTGGGCACTGCTCCCTGGCCAGCACTTTTTAGGGCTGTGACTTATCTTGGGGCCTTGATAAAACAGCAGGCTTCCAGGTTCCAGGCTGTGTGGCCTGACATGAAGCATCCCTGGGAATCAGGGTAAAAGCACAGGTTGCATAAGGCCCAGAGGCCTCTGGAGGGACCAGGACACACTCCTGCCCCCTCTCCTCCCTGTCCTGCCCTGTCCAGCACTTGCCCTCCAGAGCTCCATTTTTTTTTTTTTTTAATAGAGACAGAGTCTCACTTTGTCACCCTCAGTAGAGTGCTGTGGTATCACAGCTCACACAGCAACCTCCAGCTATTTTTTTGGCAGTTTGGCTGGGCCGGGTTCAAACCTGCCACCCTTGGTATATAGAGCTGGCACCCTATTCACTGAGCCACAGGCGCCAACCCAGAGCTCCATTTTATTTTATTTTATTTTATTCATTTATTTGTTTTTGAGACAGAGTCTGAAGCTGTCGCCCTGGGTAGAGTGCTATGGCGGCACCGCTCACAGCAACCTCAAACTCTTGGGCTTAAGCGATCCTCTTGCCTCAGCCTCCCAAGTAGCTGGGACTATAGGCGCCTGCCATAATGCCCAGGTATTATTTGGTTATAGTTGTCATTGTTGTTTGGTGGGCCAGAGCTGGATTCAAACCCACCAGCTCTGGTGTATGTGGCTGGCACCCTAGCTGCTTGAGCTATAGGTGCCGAGCCTTATTTAGTTTTTTGAGACAGAGTCTCAAGCTTGCTCTGGGTAGAGTGCAGTGGCATCATAGCTCATAGCAACCTCCGCTCTTGGGCTCAAGCAATCCTCTTGCCTCAGTTTTCCTATTTTTAGTCGAGACAGGGTCTCACTCTTGCTCAGACTGGTCTCCAACACGTGTGAGCTCAAGCAGTCCACTTGCCTCGGACTCCTAGAATGCTGGGATTATAGACGTTAGCCAACGTGCCAAGCCCCAGAGCTCCTTTTTTAACTGTGAGGTGTTTTTTGTCAAGTGCTAATATCCCTGAGAAACTGGGCTAAGCCCCTCCAAGTAGGGTTAAGGAAAGTTCCAGAAGATGACCATGAAGTGGAAAGGTAGAAAATGGGGGAAGAAGGACTTCCCTACAAAGGTGTCAGGAGGAGGGAGCAAAACCAGCTCCATCCTGGGCCAGGCCCACCCCACCCCCTCAGCCCTCCAGGTGAGTCTGCCCTGTGGGCTGGGTGGGCCTGGACCACTCCAAGAGAGCAGGCCCACTCCCTCACCCCTGTTCTTAGGCACAGAGAAGGGACTATGGGGGAGGCATCCTTGAGGGGAGAAAGACTGGGCAGACCTCTGTCCCAGCAAGTCCCAAAGCTGACCAGAATGGGGAGTGAGCTCCTGACCCGTTTTCCCTAGTCTCCTCAACCAACACCCAACCCTCCTACACGCTCACCTCGCACACCTACTGGGCAGTTTGGACCACATAGATGGCTTAGATGGCACCCCTGCTCTCTGGCTTTTGGTTGGGACTGGTAAGAACTCTGCCGTAGTTTGGAGGGAGATCGGTGAGTGAGAAGAGGTGCCCTTGGCCATTGTCGTCATGGCTTTGGAGCAAACCCCTTAGTGTGTTTTTCTGAAGGGCCCTTGAGATGACCCTAGAAAACCAGGATCAAATGTTAACATTGAGAGTGTTTAGTTCCCTTCCCTCTGCCGTTTTGCAGATGAGAAAGTTGAAGTAGACAGAAGGTAAGTGTTTTCTGTAAACTAAAACAAGCACTTTGGGCAGCACCTATGGCTCAGTGGGTAGGGCGCCGGCCCCATATACTGAGGGTGGCAGGTTCAAACCCAGCCCCAGCCAAACTGCAACAACAACAAAAAAATAGCCGGGCATTGTGGTGGGCACCTATAGTCCCAGCTACTTGGGAGGCTGAAGCAAAAGAATCGCCTAAGCCCAGGAGTTGGAGGTTTCTGTGAGCTGTGATGCTACAGCACTCTACCTCGGATGATAAAGTACGACTCTTGTCTCTTAAAAAAAAACAAATAAAACAAGCACTTTATTGTCGGGTAGACAGTGGCCAATGCATTCCATCTCCCAGTCCAGTGCTCCACCCCTACACACATGGCCGTTCCAGAACTGCCCAAAGGGAGGCGATAGATGATGGAGGCCACAGGCTTGGAAGACTCTGCAGTTGCAGAAGCTGGGACTAGAGCTCAAGTCTGCTGACTCCTCCTCCCAGCATGCCATACACTGCTGTCTGCCTGGGGTACCAGTGTCTAACTATGTCTGATCTTTCTCTGGAAAACTAAGTTTTGTCTCGGTGCCTATAGCTCAAGCTGCTAAGGTGCCAGCCACATACAGCAGAGCTGGCGGGTTTGAATCCAGCCCAGGGTCTGCCAAACAATGACAATTACAACCAAGAAATGGCCAGATGTGGCGGGTGCCTGTAGTCCCAGCTACTTGGGAGGCTGAGGTAAGAGAATCACTTGAGCCCAGGAGTTAGAGGTTGCTGTGAGCTGTGATGCCATAGCACTCTACCCAGGGGAACAACTTGAGGCTCTGTCTCAAAAAAAAAAAAAAAAGAAAAGAAAACTAAGTTCTGCTTCTTGATGAAGGGACAAAAAAATGCCTAGCTTCAGCACAGTCCTGTGTAGTCTCTCTGGTCTTTTTACCTGGGGATTAGGTTGATTAGTCCTTCAGGACACATCTGGCCCTCAGCTAATGCCAGAACCAAGATAGTATATCTCTATTTCTGCCTGTAGTAGAGAAAATGCCACACAGTTTAGTAGGAGGAATTTATTTTATTTTTTATTTTTATTTATTTAGAGACAGAGCCCCAAGCTATCCCCCTGGGTAGAGTGCTATAGCATCACAGCTCACAGCAACCTCCAACTCCTGGGCTCAAGAGAGTCTCCTGCCTCAGCCTCTCAAGTAACTGGGACCACTGGCACCCGCCACGATGCCCGACGATTTTTTGGTTGCAGCCATCATCGTTGTTTGGCGGGTCTGGGCTGGATTCGAACCTGCCACCTTAGGTGTATGTGGCTGGTGCCTTAGCCACTTGAGCCACAGGCGCCGAGCCATTATTTTTTATTTTTTTGAGACAGAGTCTCACTATGTCTCCCTTGGTAGAGTGCTGTGAGTCACAAAAACCTCAAACTCTAGGGCCTAAGGCAGTTCTCTTGCCTCAGCCTCCCAAGTAACTGGGACCACAAGCCCCGGTAACAATGCCATTGTTGTTTAACAGGCCCCCGGGGCTTGAACCGGCCAGCCTTGGTTTCTGTTCCAGAGCCCTACTCCCTGAGCTACAGGCTCCCAGCCTAGTAGGAGGAATTTAAAAGATGAGATAAGGAATGGCTGGCCACGTGAGATAAGGAATGGCTATCTCATTCTAGAAAAGCCTATTGTTTTCCTTCAGAGTACCTATGTATTTCTTTGCAACCTTGTGCCCTTCCCTTACAAGGTTATTATGAGAGTCAATGATAACACAAGAAAGAGTAGAAGGTGCTCACTTAATGTTTTCTATGGTTAAGAGGACACATTTTTATATTTCTCTTATCCTTAACAAGAAATGAAATTGGGGGTAGCATCTGTGGCTCAAAGGAGTAGGGCTCCAGCCTCATATATCAGAGGTAGTGGGTTCAAAAAAAAAAAGAAATGAAATTGAGTTGATTCCAGTTTATGTGCTCCTTGACTGTTTTTTTCAATGGATCAATAGTCAATGAAAGACTTTTGGCTTGGCGCCTGTGGCTCAAGTGGCTAAGGTGCCAGCCACATACACCTAAGGTGGCAGGTTCAAATCTAGCCCGGGCCTGCCAAACAACAATGATGGCTGCAACCAAAAAATAGCCAGGCGTTGTGTTGGGCACCTGTGGTCCCAGCTACTTGGGAGGTGGAGGCAAGAGACTCACTTGAGCCCAGGAGTTTGGAGGTTGCTGTGAGCTGTGATGCCACAGCACTCTAGCCAGGGGGACAGCTTGAGGCTCTGTCTCAAAAAAAAAAAAAAAAAAGATTTTTAATCCCCTGTTTCACCTAGAAACCTCAAAAAAAAAAAAAAAATCCAACTGAGACTGCCAAACAATGACAACTACAACCAAAAAATGGCTGGACATTGTGGTGGGTGCCTGTGGTCCCAGCTACTTCGGAGGCTGAGGCAAGAGAATAGCTTGAGCCCAAGAGTTTAAGGTGCTGTGAGCTGTGACGCCATGGTACTCTACCCAGGGTGACATAGTGATGAGACTCTGTCTCAAAAAAAAAAAAAAAAAAAAAAAAGAGGAGATAGGAATCTTAGAGAACATCAACAATCCCCTGGGGCTAACCTGGTAGTGAATCTTTTTTTTTTTTTTTTTGAGACAGAGCCTCAAGCTGTCACCCTGGGTAGAGTGCTGTAACATCACAGCTCACAGCAACCTCCAACTCCTGGGCTCAAGCGATTCTCCTGCCTCTGCCTCCCAAGTAGCTGGGACTACAGGCACCTGCTACAATGCCCAGCTTTTTTTTTTTTTTTTTTTTTTGGTTGCAGCCATCATTGTTCAGCGGGCCAGGGGTCAAATCTGCCAGCTCAGGTGTTTGTAGCTGGCACCTTAGCCGCTTGAGCCATAGGTGCTGGGCCTTTTTTTTTTTTTTGAGACAGAGGCTCAAGCTGTCGCCCTGGGTAGAGTGCCTTGGCATTACAGCTCCCAACAACCTCTAACTCCTGGGCTTAAGCAATTCTCTTGCCTTAGCCTCCCAAGTACATGGGACTACTGGCGCCCACCACAACGCTTGGCTATTTTTTTGTTGTAGTTGTTGTTTGGCAAGCCTGGGCTGGATTTGAACCCGCTAGCTCTGGTGTATGTGGCTGGCGCCTTAGCTGCTTGAGCTACAGGCACCCAGCTGAACTCTAGCCTTTTAATCAAACATTTAGGATTTCAGAGTTCTGACCCAAGTACTAGTATTATATACTGTGTTAGAGTTTGCAAAACACACTCACACTCATAACTATTGATGATGGCCGCAAAGCCCAATGAGAGAATCATCTACTTTTTGCAGCTATGGGGAAAAAAACATTTTCTTTTTTTTTTTTTTTGAGACAGAGTCTCAAGCTGTTGCCCTGAGAGAGTGCTCTGGTGTCCCAGTTCACAGCAACCCAAACTCTTGGGCTTAAGCGATTCTCTTCCCTCAGCCTCCCAAGTAGCTGAAACTACTGGTGCCTGCCACTAAGCCCTGCTATTTTTGTTGTGGCAGTTGACGTTGTTTTAGCTGGCCTGGGCCAGATTTGAACCCACCAGCCTCGGTGTACATGACCAGTGCCCTACCCACTGAGGTACGGGCACTGCCCTGTGGAGCAAAAATTTAAAACATCTCAGAGAAAGCAGAAAGCTCCATTGCCAGGTTTTCTCCTTACCAATCCAGAGTGAAGGGGTCCTGTATGATTCTGGGTCCCAGAGTCCAACAAAGCCCAGGGTTCCTCTAACTCCAGGAAAACCTCACAGGACCAGAGAAGCCCAGCATAGGAAGGAGTGAGAACCAGCATACCCAGATCTCTATTAACCTGGTTAAGATTGGCTCAAAATCCATGGCTCACTCCTGTAATCCCAGCACACTTGGAGGCCTAGGTGGGAAGATGGCTTGAGCCCAGGAGTTTAAGGGTACCATAGTGAGCTATGCCACTGCACTCCAGTTTGCGCTAGTCTGTCGCTAAAAGAAAAATCTCTCAGGGTAGACTTGCTTCCTAATTTGGTCACAGATATGTTATACATGTGCCAGTATCAACTACCTAATTTGTTTATCACTTTAGAGCAGTGGTTCCTAACCTTCCTGATGACACAGCTCTTTAATACAGTTGAGAACCTCTTCTTTAGCGTTTGTGAGCAATTACAACTTCACAATACTGCCTGAATGAGTACCTTTTGTGAATCAAGATGAATTTCTTAAGTTTATTGTTTTCAATCACTTAAAATTATGGAGCAGCAAAGAAGGAAAGAGCTAAATCCACAAGCTATTGCCACAAAGTGGTCCTACCTCTTATCTTCAGAGTTGCCCTAGGAAGCCTGTCTGGGAATGAGAATCTCCTTTTCATGGACAGGAAGTTCAAGTTTGGAACGGTGCCAAGGTCCTGTTTATGTGTGATGAGCTGAGCCAGAAGAACACTGAACTCTAGGCTCTTGTCACCCAGAGGCAAGAGACCCCTCTGACTTACCCATTCATTCTCATTCAAAGGCTGGGCTCTGTGCTCATGCCTGTAATCCTACCACTCTGGGAAGCAGAGCCAGGTAGATTGCTGAACTCACAGGTTCCAGACCAGCGTGAACAAGAGTGAGACCCTATCTCTAAAAATAGCCAGGTGTTGTGGCGGGTGCCTGTGGTCCCAGCTACTTGGGAGGCTGAGGCAAGAGAATTGCTTAAGCTGGCTCAGCGCCTATAGCTCAACCAGCTAAGGCGCCAGCCACGTACACCTAAGGTGGCGGGTTCGAATCCCCAGCCCGGACCCGCCAAACAACAATGATGGCTGCAACCAAAAAATAGCCGGGCGTTGTGGCGGGCGCCT
>CAUYTI010078270.1:0-14754 GCA_963575145.1 Galago senegalensis
TGGATGGAGCTGGAACATATTCTTAGTAAAGTATCTCAAGAATGGAAGAAAAAGTATCCAGTGTACTCGGTATTATTATGAAACCAATATCACCCACAATTTCATATGAAAGATAAAACACAACTATAGCACTAGCTGGTCTTAATCTCCTGATCTTCCTGCCTCACATTCCTGAGTAGCTGGGAGTATAGGACCTACACTGGCCTGAGAACCATTTTCTACAAAGTTATTAAAAAGCAATAACATCAGGGCCTGGAGGGACTGGGTAGAAGAATCTTAATATTCTTCATTTAAAAGGGAGACCTAGAGGTCATAAGATTAGTTAGAGCCAACTAAAAACAACAGCAAGGGCCCAATGAAATGGGGAGAGGAAGAGGAGGAGGAAGCTGGCTCCCAGTGGCCTCAGGTGGCAGGGGAGGAATATGTTTTGCTATAAATAAAAAGCACAAAGGGAAATCTTTTGGGGCATAAGGATTGAAAGGCAACCCTCCCCCAAGGTGAGGTGAGGACCAGGCTGCCTTCCACTCAACCATCCTCATTTATGGGGCCCCCACAGATAGAGTGGTTTCGATGATATTTTACATTATTGAGGCAATTTGTGTCCTTTAGGAACTCACAGCCTGGAAGGATACAAGATAAAGAAATAGGTATAATTTTATCTGGCAAATTCTGTTACCCCATGAACCTGTATTCTACCGGACAATAGAACAAAAGGGGGTAAAAGTCCTGGTCATCAGGGCTCTCCCCTCGCAGTGAGTGTTAATTTCTTTGCTCAAGCAGCAACTGCTTAAATCAGAGCATTTTTCTACATTATTTCCTACCCTGGGAAATCACTGTGAAGTGATTTTAGAATAATAGCTGCTCTTTGGAAAGAGCGGTTTAAAGCAAGAAGCAGGCAGTTCTCTGTGAGAGGGAGGGAATTTTTTTTTGAGACAGAGCCTCAAGCTGTAGCTCTGGATAGAGAGCAGTGGCATCACAGCTCACAGCAACCTCCAACTCCTGGGCTCAAGCGAGTCTCCTGCATCCGCCTCCCGAGTAGCTGGGACCACAGGCGCCCGTCACAAAGCCCGGCTGTTTTTGGTTGCAGCTGTGATTGTTGTTTGGCGGCCTGGGCTGGATTCGAACCTGCCAGCTCAGGTGTATGTGGCTGGCGCCTTAGCTGCTTGAGCCACAGGCTCCAAGCCAGGGGGAGGGACTTTGATGTAGCAGATTAAAACTACAGTCAAACAAACTCTGAATTGGTTTCCATGCAGGAGGAACATTCATGTCATTTTTAAGTAGCTTGTTGGCCAAAACTGAGGTGGTGAAGCTCCTTGAGGAGTCCTAACGAGAGAGGTGCTCAGATGCTGGCCCCTGGTAAAAACAGGCCCCGTGAGTGGTCTTTCTGAGGGCGGTATGTCTACAGAGGGCTGCGGGCCCACGCCAATGGCTCTTAACCAGGGTCACCAAGGAACTTTTTAATTCTGCATGAGCCCTGCACATTTTGACTGAGTAGGAATCTACCCCACTCAGGGTAGATTCTACCCTACTCAGCCAGGTAGAATCTACCCTACTCAGCCAATTAGGATTGGCTCCCTTGGTTCACTGGTCAGCAAATCTATCCCCCTATCTAATCACTAAGTTCTGGCAAGTAGGCAGCCCATATTCTAGTTTGCTAGGGCGAGTCTTACATGCACCTGAGATCCTGGCATGCTTTACCTTTCCCTCTCAAGCATCACCATTTGTAAATAAACTGCAGCGTTACCCTGACCACAAGGTACTGTTCTCAGTAATTATTGTCAGTTTTCAGAGACCACCACTGTCCCCTTCCACCCCCGTTGCTCCTCACTGCCACTCCAAGAATAATAATACAAATATCTGAAGAATACTTACTTTTTCTTCAAAAATAATCATCTGCCCCTGGAGCTTACCTGTTCCCAGGCCTGCACATAAGCTCCAAAGCAGCACTCCCACGTGCAAAGCCCAGACCTTACATAGCCCACATGCAGCCCACACTCAACCCTTCTCCCACTTGCTTACTTTATTTCTTTGTCTAATGGGAGTGGGCTGAACATCTATCTCCCTCATTAGATGGTGAACTCCTTTGAGGCCAAATAGATCTCTGTATCATCCCCAGTGCTTGGAGCCATGCTTTGCATGAAGCATAATCGCTATAGTAAAATAAACAACTTCCACCAAGAAACCCTCAATTTCCCTGCTCAACAGCTAGTGGCCAGGGCACCAACACAAGGGCAGGGCTTAGGATGCTGGAGGCCATGGATGCTCTAGGGGTGTGAGAAGCTGGCCAGCCTCACAGGTGCACTTGTCACCTGTGGGTGGCAGGTAGCTGAGCTCCTAATCCCAACACCATGGGCTCAGTTTTCATCATACAACTGAGGGATCAGTTACACCAGCAGAAGGGATTAGGGCCTTGGGCTGGAAATGTTTAGGCACCAACAAGAGAGATCTTGGAGCCTTCTAAGATGTCTGGTTCTCACCTAGGGTTTTATTCACAAGTGGCTGAAAGTAGAATATGACTCCAGTTTTCCATTCCCACAGGGGAAACAGTGTTTCTCCATCACCAAAGCCACTCCTCAGAGGAACAGATTTTTAGGTCAAAGGTCATCTGTTCATTTTTTTTAAACAAGGATAAAACCTCCTCCTCCACATTTGAGCTAAGGTGTGACATACAAACACACCTGGGGGACTTAAATCCACACTAGGATTAAATAACTGGTGAGGAGTGAGAGGTCAGGGTGTCCAGGGAAGAATGCAGGGTGCCAGGCAATTCGAATAAGCTGAAAGCTTCCACCGAGGACTTTGCTATGTGTCAGGTATTTGATCCGTATTAGCTTAAGTTTCTAAAGGACCCTATCAAAATGTCATAGCTATTATAATAAAGTATTTGCCTCATATTACAACTGAGGCAATGGAGCCTAAAGGAGCTTATAATAATTTGCTCATGATCACAAAGGTAGCCAATAGTTGCTCCAAGATTCCAATATAAATCTGTATAACTTCAGAGAATGCCGTTTCCTTAATTAAAAAAAGCCTAAGAGAGTTGATGGGCACGTGGACTGAGTCACATAGTATGGAAAGGCTCTTAAATGCTGTGATCATTCCACTTATCTGTCCCCATTTTTGTCCCAGTTTGCCACACAGAGGTGGACACTTTTAACTCTTGTTAGCTGTTCCTTCTGATCTACGTATTTCTAAATGAATTGGTTATACTGCTATCTCCAGATTCAACAATTTTAGACTTCTTACTGTGCTAGATGAGGAGTAAGTTCTCTCTGATTTTTCCAGTATCACAATTTTCGCTTACATCAACATTCAGTGCCCACATTATTTTGCCCGTATTACACCACTGAGGAGCCAATATACTAAGAACAAATTCTTTTTTTTTTTTTTTTGAGACGGAGCCTCAAGCTATCCCCCTGGGTAGAGTGTCGTGGCATCATGCTCACAGCAACCTCCAACTCCTGGGCTCAAGGAGTCTCCTGCCTCAGCCTCCCAAGTAGCTGGGACCACAGGCGCCCGCCACAGCGCCTGGCCATTTTTTGGTTGCAGCCGTCATTGTTGCTTGGCGGGCCCGGGCTGGGGATTCGAACCCGCCACCTTAGGTGTATGTGGCTGGCGCCTTAGCCGCTTGAGCCACAGGCACCAAGCCAACAAATTCTTGAACAATTTTTTTTTTCCTGGAATTAATTGCCTCCCTGCCCATTTGCTTCATTTTCTTTGTGTCTGCTTGTTGTCTTTTCTTACCTGCCAATAGACTCTAGATAAAAATCTTCCTCATGGTGAACTCTATCAGATGATATAATTTCCCTTTTTTCATTATGCTTCTTTTTATCCTTCTGTTCCAACCTGGGCTAGTTGCTTGCTGGCCTAAGGATATTTCCTTTGTCTTTCTTTCCTGGATCCTGTGTCTTCCTTTCTTTTTTCACTCTCTTTTTGGGATGAAACATTTTCTCTAATAACTTCCTGAAGGCAAGTAGTATGTAAGAAGTTTTTTTTGTTTTTTTTGAGACTTTGGATATCTGAACTTATTGGGTACCTCACTGATAATTTGACTGGATATAGAATTCTAGATGGGCAATAATTTTACTTAGAATTTTGAAAGTATCACTCTGTTTTCAGCTTGCCACTGCTGTTGTCAACAAGTCTTGTAGAACTATCTCTCTTTTTGGGGTATCTTAAATTCCTTTATGGAATTTATTATTATTCCCTGGAAATTATTATTAATTTCTCTTTCTTCATTAATTTTACTGGGTACGCAACTGACCCTTTCAATCTGTCCTTCAGTCCTGGGATATTTTCTTATAGTATTTCTTTTTTGATAATTTCCTCCTCTCCATTTTATCTTCCCATTAAATATATGTTGCACTTCTTTAATTGATTTCTAAATTTTTTGTTTACTCTCTTCTAATTGTCCATCAATCTATCTTTTTGTTCAACTTTCTGTAAGATTTCTCAACTTTATCTTTCAATCATTCTATGAATTAAAGACTTTTCAAAATCATTTAAAAATTTCTTCAGGTCTTATTCTTTTTTTCTTTTTTGTGAAACACTTCTTATTTTATAAATATGTTATCTTCTGTAATATCTCTGAGGATATATATATATATATTTTGAGACAGAGTCTCACTTTGACGCCTTGTGGCATCATAGCTCACCGCAACCTCAAACCTTTAGGATCAAAGGGATTCTTTGGCCTCTGTCTCCCAAGTAGCTGGGACTACAGGCACCTGCCACCATGCCTGGCTATTTTTAGAGATAGGGTCTCACTCTTTCTCAGGCTGGTCATAAACTCTTGAACTCAAGCAATCCACCTGGCTTGGCCTCCCAGAGTGCTGGGATTATAGGCATGAGCCACGGCACCTAGCCTCTCTGAGGATCTTCATTATAGGTTTTTGGAGGTTTTCTCCTGTTCTTTAAATTGATGTTTCTTATTTTCTTTTAATGATCCTTCCTGTTGGAGGCTTTCCTTAGGTGCCTGGTGATCCTGATGTCTGTTCCTATTCAAAAGTAAGGTCACAAAAATATATCTGAGCAGCCTTGTGTGTAGAAGGGGCTACTACCAGGTGGGCTGTACTGTTGGGAGATGAGGCAGTAAGCCAATGTCCAATTCTCTTCTAGAAACAGTTAGTTTTTCCTAAGAATAACCTTCTTCCACTCTCTTGTCTGCAAGCATAAACTTGTTTGTTATTAGAGTTTCAGAAGCTATGCAGGGGAAAGATGCTGGAGTTCTGCCTAGCCAGAACGTAGACATTAACTCAATCCCAGCCTCACCCTTGTCTTCCTCCATTCTTGAGGTCTTTGAAGTCAAAGATTCTTTAGATCTTCTCCAGAGAATAAATCTCTCTATGCCTACAGGGTGGGGGAGGGGAACAGTGGTCTAGCTACTCTTTACACAAATTTTCAAATAATCCTGTTTTCAAGTCTGATACTGCATCCCACCTTTAGCTTTATTCAGTGCTTCCAATTTCTCACCATTCAGGAAGTCAATCAACTTCCTTCTTCTTGGCCCTGCTTCTTAAATTTCACCTTCCTTAGCCCTGCTTGGTCACCTTCATCTATCAGTTTTCTTTACTATGTAGTTCATGGTTGCAATGCCTCTTAGTTTCTTACATGATGGAGCTTTTCTTGTCTTCCTTGTTTTTGAAGGACTTCCAAGAGTTGAAATGGCAGGAGGTCCTTATCACCTTAGAAAAACTCTAGAGTCCGTGTTCTTAATGACTAATATGCTATAACTTCTGCTCGGATGAGGCTCCACCTGTCTGCTTTACAGAATTCTCTTTTCGGTGTATTCTCCCCACTGCAGCTGAAAGCACAGTCTAAAAATGCCATCTCCTATGTCATTCTTGCGTATCAGACCCTTTAGTTGTGATGTGTCCCATTCACATTTAAGTCTTTGACATAAAGTCCTTGTCACCTGGCCCTGCAAATAAGTCTCGCCTTCTGCCACACTTCTGTGGCTCCCAGTGTGCCAGGTGACTTTGTTCCACTGCATACATGCTGCTCCAGGGAGCCGGAAGCCCTTCTTTCCTTGCCTGGCTGGAGAACTCTGCACTCTTCAAAACCTACCTTCTCCAGCAAACCTTCCTGATCCTTTGGTCCTTCCTCTTTCTCCTGGCCTGTCCCCTCAGCCCCCAGTCAATCGGCCACTCTCCTCTCTACGCTGGTTCACACCCATTATTCCCTTTTCTATCAGAATGAAAGTGATACAGAGATGGAAATTTTAGGACCACAGAGGTTATCAAATTTCACAGGGAAGGCAGATAACACTAGGGAGGTAAGTGAAGTCTATTCTGTCTTACTTCCCCTTGCAAATGCCACGACTTTTATGTGTGGCCCCTGGAACTCTCCTCTAGTTCCCTTTCCTCCTCCCACTCCGGTCTTACTCTTAGTAGGCAGCATAAAGCTTCATTTAGTCCCCTTACTGTAGCTTCATTCCAGAATTGGAGGGAAGAAACGTTCAGCTTTAGCAGTATCTTGCTCCAATAAAGAACTTTTGTTTTAAGTCTCATTCTGTTACCTTGGATAGAGTGCCATAGCGTCATAGCTCACAGCAACCTCAAACTCATGTGCTCTAGTGGTCCTCTTGCCCTGGCCTCCTGAGTAGCTAGAACTACAGGTGTGTGCCAGAATGACTGGTCATTTTTTTCTATTTTTAGTAGAGACAGGGTCTTTCTCTTGTACAGGCTGATCTTGAATTCTTGAGCTCAAGCAATCCACCTGTGTCAGCCTCCCAGAGTGCTAGGGTTCAATAAATAACTTTTCCTAAATGACACTGCTTTTTTCAGGCATCTACACAAACAAAATGGGAGCTGACAACTGCACACTGTAAGAAATGTACCAGAATGGTCTCTCCTTATAAACAGGTGCTCGGAAAGCAGAGGCCCAAATAGAACAAGGGAAGACAGGGAAATTGGATAAAGAATATACCATAACATTGTAAAAAATCACCCAAGTCGATACTTTTGCTATCCAATACCACAACAGATAGGAGTGATTAACTGGCTAATTTGAATATCTTATTTCTTCCTTTGTGTATGGAGGGCAGAATTTTCATTGATTCACTTGATAAATATATATGGGCCACCTACTATGAGTTACATACTGTTAGGCATAGAAAATAATGATAATGATAATAATGGCTACCATTTGTCGAGCATTTACTAAGTGCCACGTATTTTGCTCTGTACTTTACATACATCATCTCATGCTGTCTTCATAGACGCCCCCTCCTGTGAGGGAGGCACCATTTCTTCCCATGTTGGCTGATGGGAAGCTAAGATTTAGAGAGGTTAACTATTCTGCTCAAATGGCAGGGTTAGGATTTGGGCCTGCTGACTCTGAGTCCTTGCTCTAAAGTATTGCTTTAAGTGCCTGGAGCCAAACCTGAACCCCTGACCCATCCATGGGAGCGATTCTTCACAGTCCTCTGCCAAAGGAGCTGGTGAACGTGGTTAAGAAGAGGGAGGGGAAGCACAGTGGCTCTACCTCCCAGCGCTGGCCCCAGATCCTCCTGAGGAGCCATGCCGTGTCTGCGGATGGGCGTCAACTGGGTCAGCTGCTCAGCTAAGGCAGAAGTCACTTCCCTGAGATCCAGTGCTTGGGGGCTGTGGGTGGTGTTCACCCCTCCAGGGATAGCCCATTCTCCTAGGCAGCTCTAAGGGTGAGAAAGTGCCTGATTACACTGGCCTTCCATTGCTTGTTTTAGTTTTTATCTACTTTTGTTTGAAAAGTATTTTTGATATAATCTTTCTTTAAGCTCCATAGAATCTGGGCTTCTGGTGATAACCTATGATTAAAGAAAATCTTTAACTAGAAGTTTCTGGGAGATAACTTTGATCTTTTATTACAAGTCTTTCTCTCTCTCTCTCTTTTTTTTTTTTTGACACAAAGTCTCACTCTGTTGCCCTAGGTAGAGTGCTATGGTGTCATCATAGGTCACAGCAACCTCAAACTCCTGGGCTCAAGCGATCTTCTTGCCTCAGCCTCCTGAGGAGCTGGGACTACAGGTACCTGCCACCTGCCCAGCTAGTTTTTTTTTTTTTTCTATTGTTAGGCGAGACAGGGTCTCACTTTTACTCAGGCTGGTGTCCAATTCCTGAGCTTGAGCAATCCATCCACTTCAGCCTCCCAGAGTGCTAGGATTACAGGCGTGAGCCACTGCGTCCAGCCTTAGGGATTTTCCAGACAAACAGAACGCAGGGGTGGGGAAGCAACGGCAAACAGAAGTCCAGATCTACATCTAAATTAGGGGATGTCGAGACTGTATACCAAATCATAATATATTGATACTTCGAAGGCGTAGAACCCCAATCAAACTTTGTTTTCTGGCATTTGAGACAACAGTTTAATAAAAGGTGGAAGAGTGTCTCTTGTTGTGTGTTTGTGTGAGCCTGAAGAGAGCCGCACACAAACATGTTTATTTTCCTCCAGCCCAAAGAGGCTCCCTTCAGAACTAATAGAAACAACACAGACTCCCCAAGAGGACTTGTAACTGACAAGAGGGTGTCTTTAAGGTAGAGAAGAAAGGCCAAGCAGAAGGGCCCCATATGGATTTCTGGGTTTCAACAGGGAGGCATGCAGTCTTGAGGAGCAGGTGGAATCTAATATGAAGAAGAAAATTCAATAACGACATTAGTAGAAACTGCCACAGAAAAGGTCACAACCCAGCTCACATAAAATTATGACCTTTGTGAATCTGTTGAATCTGCCAAAAGATCAGAATAATGTGTGCAAAGCATGAACATTTGGGGGGAAACATATTACCTCCCTCAACTCAATTACACATTTTTCAGGGGCAAGACATTAGAGGTTCATTCATCAAAATTTGTTGATCTCTATGATGTGCCAGTTAGATCTTGGTGCTGTGGATCTGTTCCTGCTTGCATGGAGCTTTCATTTAAGGGGGATGGAGCAGGCAGTAATCACATCCACCTGCATTATGTCAGGTGTGACAAGTATCGTGAAAAACAGTGACAAGGCAGATAGTGAAGGACAGGTGGTATGTTTTATAATTAGCAGGAGAAGACTCTATTGAGGTGACTTCTGGGTTAAGACTTTCAAAATGTATATGAAAACACCACACTGTATCCCATGATTGCATTAATGTACACAGCTATGATTTAATAAAAAAAAAAGACTGCGTGAAATAAGAAGAGTCCTGGGGGAAGAATATCTGACACTTCTTTCTACAGCACACAGCAGGTAGTACATAAGTTGAACAAAACAGGTGCTTATCAGTAGCAATTTATCAACTTAGTGATCCTTTGAGTTTAGGTTGATAGAGTAGATTAAAGGCTTTAGAATCTGGTGAGTTTACTACATTGCCTCGCCCGATGGTTCTTCTCAACTAGGGCAGAATTTGCCAGGCAAGGGACATTTGGCAATGTCTGGAGACATTTTGATTATCATGACCCGGGGAGGGGAAAGGTTACTGCTGGCATCTTGTGGGTAAAGGCCAAAGATGCTGCTGGGCACTCTGTAATACAACCCAAGTCCATACAGCAAAGAATTAACAAGCCAAAAAATGTCAGGAGCGCTGCTATTGAGAAATCCTGATACGGTACCAATGCCAGCTACCAGATCTCTGATGAGCTCTTGAGAACAAGCCCATCAAGATAGTTGGACGTCTACAAACAAGTCAGATCCACTGTCCTTGGAGTATCTGTTCCCAGCTTAATGACAGGCATAGTTGGTTTCAAAGTCATATGAGAATTTATTCATTAAAGAACATTAAGTAAAAGTTTCTTGCATGCTTTTAATGTAAGAGGACAAGGAGGCTCGGCACCTGTAGCTCAGTGGTTAGGGTGCTGGCCACATACACTGAGGCTGGCAGGTTCGAACCTGGTCTGAGCCTGCTAAACAACAATGACAATGATGATGACGACAACAACAACAAAAATAGCCGGGCATTGTAGTCCCAGCTGCTTGGGAGGCTGAGGCAAGAGAATCACTTAAGCCCAAGAATTTGAGGTAGCTGTGAGCTGTGCCGCTACAGCACTCTATGGAGGGCAACATACTGAGACTGTCTTTAAAAAAAAAAAAAAGAGGGCAAGGTGACAAGATGTGGTCCCTGCCCCAGAGATGTTGCAGCTTTGGGAGGATGGGAGGCATAAAGACAAATACCTACAATGTGGCAAGGGCCGTAAGAGGTAGAAATAAAGCGATGTAGAGAAAGGGGGAATGACTTTTGTTGGAATGACCTGAGTAAATTTAACATTTGAAGTTATCGTTTGTACTGGGCTTTGACAATGGGTTTTAGTAAGCAGAGAGGAAAGCAGAAGCTATTCTAGGTAGAAGGTTAGATGTAAAAATAGGTAAGAAGGCAGGGAATAGTAATAATATTAACTTCCATCTAGTAAGCCCCTTCTCTGTGGTAGGTGTAGTGCAAAGCACTTTATCATTGTTGTAGTCTAAACTCAAAGCTGATATATGAATCTGCTAAAGCCTAGCATCACATAGAGTGACTTGAATTTTCATCTTACCCATTTCAACAAGACATTGAAACACGGAGAGCATTACCTGGGGTGAGTTGCATAAATACCGAAGCAGTTCACCAATATACTGGATGATAGTGACGTTGTATTTTCTGCAGTCATCCCAAAATTGGCTGGCTGAGAATTTAGCCCGCAAGGCCAGAGTACAACCTACAGAAGCATAGGAAGTGTCAGCAAAGAATCATATACTTGGGAAGTTAGGGTGGTGGCTAAGGAGTTTGAGGTTGCTTTCTGGGTTGATGAAAATGCTCTCAATTTTATTATTATGATGGTTCACAGGCCTGGGACTACCCCCAAAATACACTTTAAATGCATCCATTGAATTATATCTTAATAAAATTTTTAAAACAGCTACAAAAAATTCCTCAACTATATTTATCATCTTTGAAAGGTATAAATTTTAAAATAAATTATATTCACAAACAAGTATTGAATACCTATTATAGTCAATGCAAAAAAATGAATTAAGCACGGTTTTTCCTAGGGGGCCTTCCGATCTATGGAGGAGAAGACACAAAAAAATTCATTCTAATAAAAGTGACCTCGTAGTTAGAAGTTCAAATGAGGCCCTATGGCGGAGAGAGAGTCAGAGATAATAATTCTGTTTGCAGGCGAGGGCTGAGAAAGGCGTACTTTGAAAGAGGGATGATTTGAGTTTAGCCTTAAGAAACGAATAGAGAGAGACAAGAGAATTTTAGACAGAGGAAAAAGCTTGGACTAAAGGACAGGACAGCTCAAAAGGTGTTGGGGGATGGCCAAGACTCAGTTGGCCTGTGACTGGGGTGGTGAAGGATGGGTAGATGAATCTGGCTAAGCAGCTAGAGGCACAATCATTGAGAGCTTGGAAGTTGTGGAGGAGGAGCCAAATTTAATTTTGTAAGTAATGGAGAGTCAAGGTCTTGAATAAGCGGGAGGTAATATTCTTCCATGATGGGTGAGGTAGACACAAAATGATACATCAAGATGTCCACATCCTAATGCCCAGAATTTGTGCAAATGCTAACTTACATGGCCAAAGAGACTTTGTGGATGTGGTTAAGTTAATGATCTTGAGATGAAAACACTATCCTGAACTATCTGGGTGCAACTAAGGTAATCAGAAAGGTCTTTATATATAAAAGGGAGGCAAGGGCAAAGACAGAAGGAGATGGGATGATGGAAATAAAAGGCTGGAGTAAGGTACTTTGAAGGTGGAAGGTGACCTTCAGCTAAAAAATAGATGCAGCCTTGGGAGGCACCTGTGGCTCAAAGGAGTAGGGCTTCTGCCCCATATACCAGACGTGGTGGGTTCAAACCTGGCTCTGGCCAAAAACTGCAAAAAAAAAAAAAAAAAAATGCAGCTTCTAGAAGGTGGAAAAGGCAAGCAAATGGATTCTCCCCTAACGCCTCCTGAAGGAATGCAGCCCTGTGGACGTCTTGACTTTAGGACTTCTCACTTCCAAAACAGTCAGAGTAAATCTGAATTGTTTTAAGCCACTGAGTTTGTGGAAATTTGTTATAGCAGCAACAAAACAAAACAAAAAACCTAATAAAACAGGTAGGAGCATTTATCATATTCAATTTAATTATAGTCATGAAATGTAGTAAAACTAAAAAAAATCTCACAAATATTCTTCCATGATATTTATTTGTTTTTACTCTTTTTTGTTTTTTTTGAGAGTCTCTCTTAGTCGCCCTCGATAGAGTGCTGTGACATCACAGCTCACAGTAACCTCCAGCACTTGGGTTTAGGTGATTCTCTTGCCTCAGCCTCCCGAGTAGCTGGGACTACAGGCACCCACCATGATGCCTGGCTATTTTTTGTTGCAGTTTGGCCAGGGCCGCGATTGAACCTGCTACCCTCAGTATATGGGACTGACGCCCTATTCACTGAGCTACAGGCCCCACCCTATTTTTACTGTTAAATACACCAAAGTTCAATGTTTTGGAAGAAGAGAAACTTTTTGAATACTAGTTTTTCTTCTTTAGCACATGCTGATGGTGCTTAAGTGGTTGATTTGGCCATTTGGGAGCCTCAGAGTCACTCTGTTCTTGAAAGGCCCAGCAATATGACCCAGGCCCAGTCATTCCATCCTGATTGGGGCTGGTACTGCTGCTGGCTGAGTACTTTATGGCTCATCAGTTGGTAGATGAGGGATAGAAGCAGAGGCTTGGGTAATCAGATACAGGTTGAACAATATTTATTTGAAATGTGTGGGACCAGAAGTATTTCAAGTTTCAAATTTTTTCAGATCTTGGAATATCTGCATATACATAATAACATAGTTTGGGGAAGAGACCCAAGACTAAGAATGAAATTCATTTGTGTTTCATATACACCTTATCCACATTGTCTGAAGGTAATTTTTTTTTTTTTTTTTTGCCTGGGACTGGGTTTGAACCCACCACCCCTTGTATATGGGGCCAGTGCCTTACTCCTTGAGCCACAGGCGCTGCCCACCTGAAGGTAATTTTATACAGTATTTTTGTTCGTGAAACAAAGTTAGTGTTAAGTATTTATGTGTCGTATTTTTCCACTTGCGGTATCATATTGGTGTTCAAAGTTCAAAAAGTTTTAGATTTTGGAGCATTTTGGGTTTTTAATTTTCAGATTAGGGAGAATCTTTAGATATATATATTCCCTCCTAAAGTCTCCAGAAGGAATGTAGCCCTACTGACACCTTCATTTTAGGACTTCTGATCTCCTGAACAGTATGAGAATAAAACTGTTGTTTTAAACCATTAAGTTGTGGTAATTATATATACAAGACTATATATGTATGCTATATGTGTGTATATATGTATATATACACATATATAAAAAATAGGTAAAAATAAATATGTAAAAAAGATATAGGGCGGCACCTGTGGCTCAAGGAGTAAGGCGCCGACCCCATATACTAGAGGTGATGGGTTAAAACCCAGCCCTGGCCCTGGCAAAAAAGAAAAAAAAAAAAAATATATATATATATATATAAACACACACAGTCTTAGTTTGAGCTGCTGTTAAAAAATACTCTAGACTGAGTGGTTTACCTGACATTTATTTTTCATTGATCTTGAGGCTGAAGATCAAGGTGCCAGTGGATCCTGGGTCTGGTGAGGGCAATCTTCCTAGTTTAGGGATTGCTGTCATCTCCCTGTGTCCCCACATGGAGGACAGCAGAGATGAAAAAGATCTCTTTTATCTCTTTTCCTAAGGTCATTAATCCCACTCCTGAGAGCTCCAACTTCATGACCTAATCATCACCCAAAGGCCCTGCTGGCTAATACCATCACATTAGCAGGTACAGGATTTCAACATATGATTTTGGGGGAGATGAACGTTCAGTTCATGACAAACATACACACAGATATATAAGTTTATGTACATATTATTATATAAACAGAGATGATTATTTAACATGAAATGCTACATGGGAGAAAAAAGCCAGTCTTTGGGTTAGTCAAAAAGTTACAGATACTTTCTTGGAAGGGGGAGATACTGGACTTTGCCTTAATGTCTAAAAGTGGCATAAATTCTATTAGAAGGAAAAAGGGGTGGAACATCAATTTGAGTCATAAAGTTTGAGAAGGAAGGAGAAGCAATGGCAAGGCAAGTGTTCTGAGTGGAGCTGGGAGCTGTGGGAGTAGGGAAGAAATCAGAAGAATGAGGACAGCTTTTAAATCAGATGCTGACGTACAGCAACGTACACATTTCTGAAGATGGAAATGACACAGGAGAATTATGTATGGAATTTAAGAATCAAGTGTCTTAACCTAGATAAAGACTTAAAATATTTTAAAGGAGCTTCTTTCTTTTCTTTTTGAGACAGTCTCGCCATGTTGCCCTTGGTTGAGTGCTGTGGCGTCACAGCTCACAGGAACCTCAAATTCTTGGTTTAAACGATTTCTCTTGCCTCAGCCTCCCAAGTAGCTGGGACTCCAGGTGTCCACCACAATGCCTGGCTATTTCTTTTTGTTGTTATTGCAGTTGTCTTTGTTGTTTTAATTGGCCCAGGCTGAGTTTGAACCCACCAGCCTTGGTGTATGTGGCCAGTGCGATACCCACTGCGCTATGGGCACTGCCCAGGAGCTTCTTTCTTGAGATGCTGAACAATTTATAGCATTATATGTGGATCATTATGAAAGTTCTGAGGTACGGCTCGGCGCCTATAGCTCAACCGGCTAAGGCGCCAGCCACGTACACCTAAGGTGGCGGGTTCGAATCCCCAGCCCGGACCCGCCAAAACAACAATGACGGCTGCAACCAAAAAATAGCCGGGCGTTGTGGCGGGCGCCT
>CAUYTI010078271.1:0-16150 GCA_963575145.1 Galago senegalensis
GTGACATTTGTTCTTCAAAGCCTATCTGGTAGCGAGGCTCAATGCTCCATTAACAGATCAGCATTTTTTTTTTTTTTGAGACGGAGCCTCAAGCTATCCCCCTGGGTAGAGTGCCGTGGCATCACGCTCACAGCAACCTCCCACTCCTGGGCTCAAGCGAGTCTCCTGCCTCAGCCTCCCAAGTAGCTGGGACTACAGGCACCTGCCACAACGCCTGGCCATTTTTTGGTTGCAGCCATCATTGTTGTTTGGCGGGCCCGGGCTGAGGATACGAACCCGCCACCTTAGGTGTATGTAGCTGGCGCCCAATAGAGAGAATAACAATATTTACTCCTTATGGTTATGATGGGAGGAGTGGAGAGAATAATAATATTATTATAATAATAATAATAATAAATAATAATATTTACTCCTTAGGGTTATGATGAGCGGGGGGGGGGGGGGTGTAACCTGCAGGGCATTGTGCCTGCCATACACTAAGCACTCCATAAATGCTACCTCTAGTTATAGGTCCAGGAATCTTATCCCCATGGACCCTGACAACCCTTACTAATTTAACTCCATCTCTGAATTCCCCAGCAATTTTCACATTATTTCATTTACTTATTTTGATTTGCCTGCAATCTAAGAATATCTCTTTTCAACAATACCCAATGTCAGCAACTAAGTAAGTGAACCAGTTTACTGGTTTACCCAGCTCTCAGGATTAAGCTAGTATTAATGAATATAGGAAATACAGGAAAAGATGGCCAAACCAATATCTGGGTTCTACAGATACAGGAAAAGATAGTCAAACCGATTTTTAACTAGAGAATTGTGTGGAATGAATCAAACTAGAGCTTCACTGTCTAGTAGCCATTATCCACATGTGGTCAGTGAGTACTTTGAAAGTCTGAACTGAGATGTGCTGTGCTACACCACATTCTTTGAAGATTTATTAAGAGAAAAAAATGTAAAATATCACCTTGCTAATTTGTATATTTATCGCCTGTCAAAATAATGTTTTGCACATAGGTTAAATATACTCTATAAACTAATTTGGGGTCAGTTGTGTTAGCTCACACCTGTAATCACACTCTGGAGGCGGAGACAGGTAGATTGCTTGAGCTCAGGAGTTCAAGACCCCCTGAGCAAGAGCAAGATCCTATCTCTACCAAAATAGAAAAAACTAGCCAGGCATTGTGACAGGTGTCTATTGTCCCAGGTACTTGGGAGGCTGAGGCAGGAGGATCTCTTGAGTTCAAGAGTTTGAGGTTGCGATGAGTTGTGATGCCACAGCACTCTACCAAGGCAACAAGAGTGAGACTGTCTGGAAAGCAAAACGAAACAAAACAAAAAACCCAACTAGTTTTTCTGTTTTTAAATCATGGCTACTAAACATGTTAAAATTACATATGTAGCTTTCCATATGTAGGGCACATTGAGGTTTAGAGGTTTTAAGACAAGACTAATAATTGAGGGAGATGTACTACCACCCTCTTCTAGAGCCACACAGCCTCCAATGCCTGCAGTCTACTGACACAAAATTGTGAACTTCATTCATACCCACCCCTCCTGCACAAGAACCCTTTCATCAGACCTCAAATCCCTTCATGTCCAAGTTTTAATTTCTTTCCAGAATGCTAGACAATAAAAGAAATCAGAATAAATGACACTGTGAGTACAAAATTTTCTCTCCTGGTTGGTTAAAAAACAATGCTGCTCTTTAGCCAAAAACAAATACACTCTTTCACATACATAATTCCATTTATTCTCTGAGCCCTGGGAGATTGGAATCTCTCTTCCCATGTTAGAGGTGAGGAGTTTGGGTATGCCTCCTAGTCCTGGGCTGAGGACCTCAGGGGGAAGAGGCTGAGCATGGTTTCCATCCTCTGGTGCAACTCCAAGTCTCAGAGATGTGCACTGCATATTAGCTATGAATAAAGACAAGAAATCTAATATCTTCAGGCCTCAGTCTCCTCATCTGTAAAATGGGGATAAATATAGTAAGTCAAGCATAGTGTGGTGAGAACTGAATGAGATAATGTGTGCAATTTGCTTATCACGTTATCTGGCAAACCACGGGTGTGCTTTTCTGTCTGGTTCCTTTCACTTGCTGTGAGATTAGGCCACATTCTTGCATCCACTTTTTGTTTGCTCCCTCCTAAAGTATTTAGTGTCCACTGCATGAATATACAGTAGTCCACACTTTTCTGTAGACGGTATGTTCCAAGACCTCTGACAGATGCTTGAAACTGTGATAGCACCAAACTCTATATAGACTATGTTTTTTTCTACAAACATATACCTATGATAAGGTTGGATTTAAAATTAGGCTCAGGAAGAAATTAACGAAAACTAATAATAAGATAAAGCAATTATAACAATACACTGTGATCAAAGTTAACTGACTGTGGCCTCTTTCTCTCACTGGAAACATCGTATTGTACTGCACACACCTATTTTCCAACAAAGGTTGACCACAAGTAAGTAAAACTTCAGAAAGTGGAGGAACACTATTCTATCATTGATGAGCTCTGGAATAGCTTCATATCTGCAGGTATCATGAATAGTGATGCCATGAGCATTTCAGTTCGTGTGTATTTGTAGGCACATCTGTGGTGGGACCCGCCAGAGGGGAAGTTGCAAAGACGAAGGGTAGAAATATATTCAGTTTTAGGAGCTATTAATACATAGTTTTCAGAGTTTTGTGTCAACTCATCCAGCCATCAGCAAGGTATGAATTTCTAGTTCCTCTGCATCCTCAGAGACACTAGGTATTGAAACATTTCCCTTACTCAACCCGGTGAATGCCCGGTGGTATCACATGGCATAGTCAAGTTGCAGGATGACGAAAACTAATGAAGTTCGGCTCATTTTCTTCTTCCTTCCTTTTTTTGTTTTTGTTTTTGTTTTTGTTTTTTAAGCAATGTGTATTTCTTCTTAAATGGCTAATCACATCTTCTGTCTATGTTCTCTTGTTTTTTTTTTTCCCAGATATAAGATAATATGTTGGAAATACGTATTGGAAGCCTCTTCCATTCTGGCTTCTCTTTCCAAGCTCTTGATGGTGTCTATGGATGAACAATAGAATTTCCTCATTTTAAAGTAGTCATATTTTTCCTTCATGATTAACACCTTTTATGCTAGCTACGTAACATTTGCTACCCATCAAATCATGCAAATATTTTCCTTTTTTTTCTTCTGAAAGCATATTGTCCTACCTTACATAATTCAATTCATAATAAATCTGAGACTGACTTTTGAATATGAAGTGAGGTTGTATTAAAGGTTTCCATATGGGAAATTAACTCAGAATCATTTATTGAAAAGTGTCATCAAATTTTGTTTTGTTGTTGTTTTAATTTCCTGGAGTATACATTTCAATCACAATCGTCTTGTTCTTTACGTTCAGACTTTCCCCCATGAGCTAGTTCTCCCCGTGTTGACGGGGTAAGAGAAGGCTGAGTTGGAGTACATCTTGTTGAGGTTGGGTGGGATACATCAATGTGGCTAACAGTTACTTCCGTGTACGGCTTAGTTATAAGTCATCATCCCAGAGTAGGAATAATGTCCAGGAAAGCTGCTTCAGTTCACTATGCTGACTCTCCATGTCACGGCACAAAGGCACAGGGCTAGACGTCATCTCCCATCATGAACATGTCCAGCACCACTCACACCAGAAGTATGTGCGAATGCTCCACCCTCCCCATATACCCTGCCCCTAGGAGGAGAAATGATTCAATTTGAAATGAGTGGCACCAGGAGCTCCATTCTTTGTTCCCATCATAAGTAGCAGACTTGAATCTCATCAGTGGTGAGTCAAAATGGAAATCCTCTCTTTGGAAATACACTTGATAATGTGGTGTTTGTAATTATAAATGCGCCAAACAATTGAGAATTATAACAAAAATTCTCCTGTCATAACAAAAGAAGAAACGCATGAAGAAGAAGAGGTACATTTCAAATAGAATCAAAGATTAGGCTGCTGGATGGCTTGATAATCAAATTAAGGAAGAGAAATCTTGTCAACACACTGGAGGATTACATGAAGTTCTGACTGATTTAATATAAAATGAAGATAATGTAAAACTCTTCACAAATTTATATTAGTGACAGATGGGCTGATGAGTGTCATTACTTCCAAGAGTATTTAAATTTAACCAATTCTCACACATGAGCACACACATTACTCAAAATCCTCAGAAATCTGACAGTTCACATACGTGAGAATCTTGATAAAACTTGCCCAGATTTGAAAATTCAAAAATTAACACAATATTACAAATAATCATATGTGACACCAAGACTTTTTTCTAAACTATGAATAAGAGAAAACAGATTTCTGAGTGGGTACCGCCGCTCACACCTGTAATTCCAACAGCTCAGGAGGCTAAGCCAGCCATTCAAGAATAGGTTGCTATCCTTTATGATGGAGGAAAAACTGCAATATATTTTTACACTCTCTGTGCAAATACTATAAAATTATTGTCATATATAGAAATGATCAAAAACTACGCAGGCAAAAATAAATAATTATATCTGGAAGAAAATATTACAGTTACCAAGGGAGTGGACACCTGACCGACTACCCACGGGGCAGGTCTATCTTACTCATCTCTGTATTGTTCAAGCCTCACCCAGTACCAAGCATAGTAGCAGCTCAGTAAATAGCAACTTCTATGGGCAATAGGATGACATTATGTCTCTAGCATTTGGATTTAGACAGAAAACTTTGTTGACTCACAGCCTGTCCAGGTATGTGCTGTGTGGCTCTGAGCAGGTCACACCATCTCTCAGAGACTCAATTTCTTCATATGTAGGATGTGAACTTATATCACGTGGTCTTGTGGGGATTATAGCAGCTAACTTGTGCAACGAGCTCAGCATATGCTAAGTGTCAGACAAGCTGTGGGAGTTATTGTCACTGTAATGTCAGAGGGCCTTTACAAACGCTCTGTTCTTCATCCTCGCCCCCTGGGAGAAAGGAGGGCTGATCAGCTCACCAGTCTCATTCTAAGAATGAGAAATAAAGGTGTCTTGGGTGGGTGTAGAGCAGCATCTAGTGGACTAGAAGGGAATGGATGAAGTGTCACAATGACACTGGGGAGAGAAAGTTTAAGGCTAAGATGAAGGTTGGCAGAGAAGTGGGGAAGGGGAAGGTGGCCTGCACATGCCAAGGAGAGGAGAGCAGACCAGGCCCTTAGCAGTACTAAGGACACTGAGCTAACACACATATGCACTAACTGAGGGGGCTCCCTGCCTCTCCTAGATGTCGCAGGGTGCTGGCTCTCTGAGCCTGGGGCCCAGGGGCCTGATTTCTCATGTTCTGCTCCATCTGTGTGTGTGTCCCACTATGAGGACCTCCTCTGCAGACTCCAGTCTCCGGTGCTCAGAGGCCAGGACTCTAGAGGACTCTATGCCAGAGCCCAGCCACAGTATCCCCCACGGTCTGGGACATACATCAGCAGATTGACTTTATAAGGCCAATTAAAAAAACTCATTGTAAAAACTGGACAGATACCTATCAGTAATGTTTCCTGATATGTGGTAAGTAAAGAATGTCACTTGCTGACAAGTCCAGGAACCACAGTTTGCTTGGGGACCTCAAGACAAAAGGAATTTACCCAATGCATACAGGTATTTAATGGTACAGATAAAACCAGGGTTTCTGGAAGGCTTTCAAGTCTAACCTGAGATTCCTTATAAAAGGTTTCAGCAAAGCCAATTTTAAAGAAAAGCCTAGATGGCTAATAATTATTCTCACTGCACTTTATGCAAATAATCAGACCCAGTATACTGAAAGTGTAGTTTATTTTGGCAATTGAATTAGCTCTGCTATAATTTATTTTTAGTAAAGAGAGAAATTAGAGATAAAAATGGTTCAAAGGGAAAAAACTGTGGCCCACCTATATTAGATTCCATCCTTATCTGCAATACCCTTCATAAAATGAGACATAGCTGTTTTACTAAACTGATCTCTTAAATAGGACTAAGAGGCTGCCCAAAGAATATAGAATTATATATAGTAGTTATATATATTTACTCTGAAGCCTTAAGTCTCAACAAAGGTCGCCTGTTGGCTAGACTGAAAAAAATTGTACAGTATTAAACATTATCTGCTGGGTCTATATAGATACCTCAGGAAAAATCGGAGCCTGAATGAGAATTTCCCAGTAAATGGTGTAACTGTAACACAGCCTCCTAAGTGGCCCCACATTCAACTGATGTTCAGGAATATTCACTTGAATTGTCCAGAACTTTGGATCAATCTGTAGGGACTCCTAAAACTAAGTATTATCTTAAGAACTGTGCTAAGTCTATAAATAAGAATACTGATGTTTTTATTGTGTGAGCCTTAGCCTTCAAATCCAGAACTTATAGATATTTGTCAGTGACTGTTAAATGGTTTCATTCTTTTATGTTGACCCCAACCTTGACTTCATCCCTGTCAATGGAACGGAGCCAGAAAGCCACAAGTGCATGCAAGGTAGCTGAGGTCATGCAGAAGCCAGATGAAAGCCTTCTATGAAAGGCTGTGTGAAATATACAGACTGGGCTCGGCGCCTATAGCTCAACCGGCTAAGGCGCCAGCCACGTACACCTAAGGTGGCAGGTTCGAATCCCCAGCCCGGACGCGCCAAACAACAATGACGACTGCAACCAAAAAATAGCTGGGCGTTGTGGCGGGCGCCTATGGTCCCAGCGACTTGGGAGGCGGAGGCAAGAGACTCGCTTGAGCCCAGGAGTTGGAGGTTGCTGTGAGCTGTAATGCCACGGCACTCTACCCAGGGGGACAGCTTGAGGCTCTGTCTCAAAAAAAAAAAAAAAAGAAAAAAGAAATATACAGACTGGCCAAACCATTGTATGAAGAAACTAAGGGGGTCAGGGAGAGAACAGTCCAATTGACTAGAAATACAGCCAACCAAAAGCCTTCAAGAGTCTAAAAAGGAAAAACTGTGGGCAGTCCTGGTGCCAGGCCTCCCTGACCTGGCCAAACCTTTTGAACTGTACATATCAGAAAAAAATAGAACAGCTGGGAGAGTGTTCACACAGACAGAATGTAGCATCCTGGGCCGGACCAGTTGCTTATCTCTCTAAGCAACTTGATGGGGTCTGAAAAGGATGGGCCCCATGCCTAAGAACACTTGTAGCCACTGCCATGCTGGTGCAAGTTGACTTTGGGACAAAACTTAAGAGTCTGGGTACTATATGCAGTGGTCACTCTTGTGAACGCCAAGGGGTATCATTGGTTGACCAACTCATGCCTCAGCAAATATCAATCTGAGGTTGGTTATAGAGGTTGTATGCATGAGGCCATGGACTTAGGACAGAGGCAAAAGAAAATTAAGAGGCTTCTGGGAAGATACTTTTATATTCCCCTGTTGGCCACCCTTGCCAAGAAAGTCAGCCAGCATTGTGTAGCAGGCAGGCAGCCAGCATTGTGTAGCAGGCACCCAACACAATGCTAGACAGGGACTGTCCCTGCTGCCTGAAATTTAGTCCTACAGGGAAGCCACTTTTTAAGATGTGCGAATGGACTATATTGAGTTGTCCAGATACAGAGGAAGTCAGTACTTATTAATTTTGCTCTGCACATATTCAAATAGGTGGAAGCCTCCCCGACCAAGCCTGAAGTAATAAAAGTGTTGCCCAGAGAGATCATCCCATGGTTTAGGTTACCAGTCTGGTTTACATTCAACAATGGGCTAGCCTTCATAACAGAAATAGTGCAGATGATAGCTAAAACGTTGAATATCACGTGAAAACTGTATGTGACGTGTAGGCCTCAAAGCTCAGGCAGGGTAGAGTACATAGTAGGTCCATAAGAGTGGGAATTGGCAAACTCTGCCAGGAAGCAAAGCTTAATTGGAAGCAGGCCTCCATCAGTCCTCTGCAATCTAGCAGGGACTCCTAAAAGAACTGGGAGAGACTGAATTGAAAGGGCAGTTAGAATTCCTAGGAAAGTAGCAAGGAAGATCTCCACTTGGGTAATTAACTGTGTTCTGTTTAGTCTTTTGTGTCCATACATCCTTTTTCTCTGGGGATCAAGGGCATCAAGTCTAGGTCAAGGAACAGAACCCATCCCCCTCAAACCAAGGTAGAAGGGACTCTACACCATCATCCTGACCACACACACAGCAGTGAAGGTGGAAGGGATCCTTGCCTGGATTTGTCACAGCCGGGTGAAGAGAGGCTTCACTGCCCCATGGAAAGCAAAGGTAACTTTTAAGACGGTCAACATGCCCTTCTCCAGCCACATACTAGGAGCTGGCTGGTCAACACACAGCTGAAGCCTGAGACTTTTCTTAATTGGACTTTGGACTTTGGGAAAGGGGGAGGAGGGATGTGATCTGTGCCCCCACACCACTGAGATAGGATAAAAGGTGACTCCTTTATACTTTCATGAATGCAAAGGCATCCAGAAGGGAGTGTGCGCTCATAATTGCACACAGTACTCAGTATTAAGGTAACTAGACGTCGAAGTCCCGCTTTTGGCGGGACAGTCCCGATTTTTAACAATTTGTCCCGTGTCTCGCGGCATTTTTAAAAAGTCCTGATTTTTGGAAAGAATGCATGACAAGCTAGGGAACAGTGGGAGAATGGAAAGGGAATATACGGTTTTCAACTGCTGAAAAGGTTAATGTAACTCCATTTGGGAATGAAGAGATTAATGTAACTTCATTTGGAAATGGAAAGGCTAATGTAAACTCCCTACTCCCCTCCTGGGCAAGGTATCAGAAGGAGACTGCTCCCTCCCTTGCTTCTAGGCAAGGATAATTAGCTCAGAAGGAGCCAAACTGTCTAGAACAAACAAGTAGCCCCCCCCTTCTCTAGAGTAAGGTGACCAGACGACCCACTTTTGGTGGGACAGTCCCAATCTTTAACAATTTGTCCTGAGTCCTGTGGCATTTTTAAAAAGCCCCGATTTTTGAAAAGAATGCAGGACAAGCTAGGGAACACAGAAGAACAGGAAGGAAGCATATGGTTTTTGGCTACCATGTGGCTATTTCACCAGGATATGTGTTTTATATTATTTTTGTTAATTTTATAATGTTAAACTTTAATAATAACAAATGATTGTTGAGAACTGATTATTGAGAACTGCTTATCAAAGTTTGCATTGTTGTCAGGCCCTGCCCCACGGGGGTGGGGAGGCGCCCCCTCATGGTGTCCTGCTTTACCAATGTTAAAATCTGGTCACCTTACTCAATATGGGACACAGGGGAAAGTGAAACACCCCCACCACCACCTCAGTACAATTAAGGCCTGGGTAGAGAGCCAAGAGAAGTCACAGTCCCTGGAATCTGAATGCTGATTCCCAAACTAGGGAACTAGGACAGCCCAGCCAGGTGACTCTGAAGTGTGATGCCTGCAGCGCCATGCCAAGGTGCTGCAGAAGGAGCTGGGAAAGAAACTAGAGGACAGATCAGAAATGCCGCTATGCCTTAGATTTTGTAGAAAAGTGGTGTAAAGTCAAATGTGAAAAGTGAAAATGTATAATAGCACCTGAGATAGTGAGAACTGCAGCAAAAGAAATGTGCTCAAAAGAAGTAGTGAAGACAAATTGCACCCTGGAGTCAGTGTAACCCCTAAAGCCAGTCTTGCAAATTAATATTGGCTCCTGCAGAAGCAAGCTGATATTGAGACCCCAAATTACAATATATATGGAGTCTCAAAAGAGGAGAATGAGAGGACACCCGGGAAGGGGAATTCTAGGAGAACAGAGGTCTTCTCAAGGATACTCCTGGAGGGTCTCCCCTGCCCCCCACCCCCACCCCATGGTGACTCAGCTCTTAGGAATTTGTAAAAACTTAACTTCCTGAGCCCTGGAAATTTCTGCTTCTGTGAAATCCTGTACTTCTGTGAGTGCTAGAACAGCTTCTTCTGCTTGATTCAAACTGACCAATGAGAAAGGTACCTGTGGGCTGAAACTTTTTGACTGAGGATAAAATGGAGAAGCTGGAGCCAGTCGGGACTGTGGCGATTTTGAATTCTTCTATATAGTTTGCTCCGCCAGCTGAAATAAAGCCCTTCCTCTTGTAAACATGGTGTTTGGGTGGTCTTTCTCTCCACTGGGCCTGGTCTTCCTGCAACACTCACATCTGCTCTTATCCCTTCACGTGCTCTGCTCCCCGCGTTGTCTGCCCTGCTCCCTGCCTCTGCTTTGCTTTCCACTACCGCCCTGCTCCTCACATCCACCCTGCTCACCTTTCCTGCCCTGCTCCCACTACTGCCTTGCTCCCTGCATCTGCCCTGCTTGAGACTACCTCCCTTCTCCCTAAGTCTGCCCTACTTCCCACATTGGCCAGACTCTGCACAAATCCCCTATTCTCCACGTCCATCATTCTCTTCTAGTACACCCTGTGTCTGCCCTGCTCTCCACATCCACCAGGCTCTCAACTAACACCCTGTTCCCTGAGTCTGCCCTGCTCCCCTCCTTTGCTCTGCTCCTGCATCCGCCCTGCTCCCCACTACCACCCTGCTCTAGCATCTGCCCTGCTCTCCACAACTGCCCCACTCCTCCCTTCTGCCCTGCTCCTGGTATCCCTTCTACTAAATTGCCAAAGGAACCCAAATTTTCACTTTCTTTCCTCCTCCCCTTCAGCACCCCCTTTAGCACCTAGGCCTTGCAGAAATGGACTGTTAGACAAATCTATCCTGCTGTAGACAGGGAATTAACCCAGAGTCACAGCAGGCCCTTGTAAAACCGCATTCCTATCCTCACTTCCCCTGGTAACTAACTAACCAACCCCTAACCCTGTAAATCTAACCTTGCAAAGATTTCACCTACCACCCTCCACCCTCAACTGAAAAAAAAGGTATAAAAACCCCATTCGTGTTATGCAGGCACTGAGAATTTGGGACATAAATCCATCTTGGTCAGCTAGCCAATACAGGACCCCATGCCTAATTTGAATTCAGTGTGCTGGCGTTTTCTCTATAATTCCACTCACGTTGGGTAGAACACTACTGCCTGCTTCTGCCCTGCTCCCTACAACTGCCCTTCTCCCCTTGTCTGCCCTGCTCCCTAATGCCCTTCTCCCCTTGTCTGCCTGCTCCCTAACTGCCCTTCTCCCCTTGTCTGCCCTGCCCCCTAACAGGCCCTGCTGTCCGTGTCTACCCTGCTCCCACTATTGCCCTGCTCCCTAAGTCTGCTGAAGGAGCTAAGGAAATTTTGCCCCAAAATATGACTCCTTGGTATAAAGAATATTTTGAATTAAAGGCCATTCATGATCAGGAAGCATTGAAAGAGGCCTTTCCGGTGGTGCCTGTGGCTCTAAGGAGTAGGGCCCTGGCCCCATATGCCACAGGTGGCCAGTTCAAACCCAGCCCCCCCCTCAAAAAAACTGCAAAACAATAAAAAAAAGAGGCCTTTCCTCTATCTACATAAAACCCAAGTAACCTGATTGAGAATGAAATAGGGGCTGCTGACTTTCTTAATACATGCTAATAGGTCCTGCCCCCGGGTCATTTGAAGCATCAGACCTATCTCTCAGGTTAATCCCCAGATCAATCTGTTTCCACCCATTGACGCACATTCCCCCCGCCCCCCAGCAACAACTTGCTACATATATACTTTCCACATTCTCCCTCCACTCCCTTCCAAAAGGCATCTGTAAAAGTCTCTGACCATTGCCCAGGCAGAGTGGTTCAAGCCTGTAATCCTAGCACTCTGGGAGGCCAAGAAGAGTGGATTGCCTGAGATCATGGGTTCGAATCCACCCTGAGCAAGAGTGAGACCCTGTCTCTAGAAATAGCCAGGCCTTGTGGTGGGTGCCTATAGTCCCAGCTACTCAGGAGGCTGAGGCTAGAGAATCATTTCAGCCCAAGAGTTTAAGGTTGCTGTGAGCTATGATGCACTCTACTAAGGGTGAAAAAGTGAGACTGTGTCTCAAAAAAAAAGTCTCTGACCATCACTGAGACTGGGCAATCATTCTTGTGGTACCCCCACCCCACCCCCATGCATGTGGTATTTGGAAATAAACCTTTCTCTTATTAATCTATCATAATTGTGAGTTGATCTTTCAGCAAACAAGATCAAGGGAAAAGGGTAGTTTTCACCCTAATCCCTACACTGCCCTGCTCATCAAGTCTGCCATGCTTCCACTTTGGCCCTGCTCCCAGTGTTGTCCCTGCTCCCTGAAAGCTTCCAGACCCAAAGATGAAAGATTATTCCTAGACAAGAGACAAAAGGAATATGAAGTCCTGGTTTTGTGTAATCAAAGTGGTTTTATTCCACCTGAATGCAGGTGGGGTAAAAATTTCTGACAAGGAAGAAATCCACAAGTGGATTATGGCGGATGGGGATTTTAAAGGGTCAGAGAGGCAGGGATTGGTCCATTCACTATTTCCTGGGAGGGACATACACTTAGTCCTTCCTGGGTGGGTCAGTTTTACCTGGGCAGGTGGGTAGAAAAGGGTCAGAGAGGCAAGGATTGGACCATTTGCTTTTTCCTGGGAAGGACATACAATTGGTCCTTCCTGGGCAGGCTAGTTCTACTTGGGCAGGTTAGTAATCTGATTTTGTAACTCCCCACAACTGCCCTGCTCCACAGGTGAGCCCTGCTAGCCTTCAGCTACCCTGCTGCCCACCCTGTTCCCAGAGCTATCACAGTGCAGACCAGTAAGACTGCAGTCTAAGTCGAGGGCCAGTAGGTTCCTGCAGTGGCTGAAAGAAGTAAAGATTGAGGAGAGTCAACAACAGGAAAATGGCCCAGCTCCGGGGTGAAGAGTACATTCCAGGCATCAGCAGGATGGACAGCTTTTCACAGGGCATCCTGAAGTCTCCACTCTTTGTGGTCACTGCATGTGTCCCTCAAGCCCCTCCCTGGTCTGGCAGCACAGAGATTGGAGAGGACAGCTAGTGAGAGAAACCAGGCCAGAAACCAAAGGGCATGACCACAGCAACCCCATCCCCACTCCTAGAATGCGTCAAGGCCAGTATTCCCAGGAAACATCAGAACAGTAACTTTCCACTCCAGCCCTGACTGGCATCAGAGATAAGATTAACCTCTAAGATTAACCTCTGGTGCAAATATCAGTCCCTCTGTAGAACAGGGTGACATCCCTAGCACCCACCTCTCACAATCCAATCTCACTGATAAGGTCAATCAATAAAGGTCTCTTGAGGCCCGCATGGCGGTTCACGCCTATAATCCCAGCACTCTGGGAGGCTGAGGCAGGTGAACTGCTCGAGCTCTAGCGTTCTAGCATTCGAGACCAGCCTGAGCAAGAGCGAGATCCCTTCTCTACAAAAAATAGAAAAATTAGCCAGGCATGGTGGTGAGTACCTGTAGTCCCAGCTACTTGGAGGCTTGCTTAAGCCCAGGAGTTTGAGGTTGCTGTGAGCTAGGCTGAGGCCACAGCACTCTACTCTGGGTGACAGAGTCAGACTCTGTCTCAAAAGAAATAAAAATGAATAAGTGAAAAATAAATGTACTCATGATTGAATTATCCTAAGTCTCTGACTCATACTATTTGCCACAGGGACATGACTTATGTTCCTAGATTCTGAAACAGTTGGAATTCTGGACTAGAAGGAAAGCTTTCAGAACTAGGAAACTTCTGGTGTTTTCTTATTTCAGACATTTCTGGAAATTCAGTGATGACTGCCACATTTCCACAGTACCGCTGTCTATTTCTAAACATTACAGTTTCTGTAGGAACTCAAAGCCGAGACACAAGAAACAGTTGGTCCTTCCTATCTAACGTAATCATTTGAAAGGGCATAACCAAATGACAAGTATCATTTTAAAGCATTTTCCCTCAAGTCTTTAGAACCCTTTTAATAATTATATACTTTCTATTATTTTTTTCAACATGTTTCTGGTTTTATCAATTTGTTACTCCTTACACAGTTTTCAAGTCACTAATACTTAGCATTTCTTTATTCTCTCAAACAGTTGTTTACATAAAGGTAAAAATCATCAATAGAGCAAATAGTTGTTACTCAAACCCGGTAAGACCCAGGGAATACTTTTCATTCCCCTCACACTTTCTTAGAGCTCTTCTTATCTAGGTTAGAGAGTGACTAAAATAGCTCTTAGGGACATTTCTCAGAGAGGGAGGAAGTCTCAGCAACCCAACCAGAAGGTGATTCTCCTGTACAGTCTACATTTGAATCAGCTCAAAGTATCAGCATAACTCCCCTCAACCCCGGGAAACAACTAATTGAAGGGTAACACGTGAAACGTAACAGTTGATGCATGAAAGGGGACTGAATCAAAGAATGAGGATATTATTTGCCCTTCTAAGACAAGGTTTACTTTTCAACCAGGAAAGAAAAAAAAAAGGGGAAGGTAACGTTACCTTTCCAGATACATTGGTTTTTCGAGATATGCTGGGCAGATGGGGCATCTGTTTGCTTCTTGTAATGGTCCAGCCCTGTCCACTGCCGGCGAAAAGACACATTGGAGCCAAATTTCCGCGAGACGAATGCTTATCAATGGCACGTGATAATCTTGACACGCATCAAGTTATTGTGTTCCAAATTTGTCAGCCCCAGAACAAGACTGTAAGCGTACAATGACTCAAACACATGCCCTACCGTCTGGTAGTTGAAGTTCTCTTTGGAAATAAAGTCGCAAATGGTCATTGAGCTTTTAACTATGGTGGAGAAAGGGCTCATGCCTATTGCAACCCCCACCCCAGATGTGCCAACAGAGGTACCTAAACACATTACGGGGTACCATCTATGTGAAAAGTGGGTAATTTCCCCCAACGCTGGTGTTATTTCACCATCTCCTGGAGGAACCTAAGCAACACATTGATTTACGAAAACCAGAAATTCATTCTTTCTACGGCCTTTGAACTGAAAACCAGACTGCCCACCACTCCATGGGCACCCAGCGTGTCTGGTTGTCAACACTGAGTGGGCACTTGGATAGCATTTGTTGAAGTCATTAATCATTGATTTATTTCTTTCATTCCCCTATGTCATAACCACCATTTCTGGGCATTTGAAAAGAGAAAAACACATGAAAGCGTGGACTCACCTTGTCTACATGAGAATCTCGTCCCTCCTCCAGCTGCCCCCACAGGTAGCTCAGGTCTTATGGGGAAGGGACACACCAGGGCTTTTATGGCTGAGATTCCCACTCCCTCCCTCAACACACCCTGCCACACCTCCTCAAACTAATCAGATTTTGACTTCATTATAGCAGGAAATGGAGTTTTCTTTTCATTTCTTTTCTTTTTTTTTTTTTTTTTTTGAGATGGAGTCTCACTATGTCGCCCCTAGTAGAGTGTCATGGGGTCACAGCTCACAGCACCTTCAAATTCTTGGGCTTAAGTGATTCTCTTGCCTCAGCTTCCCAAGTAGCTGGGACTACAGGCGCCCACTACAACACCCGGCTATTTTTTGCTGCAGTTGTTTAGCTGGCCCAGGACAGGTTCAAACCTGTCACCTTCAGTGTATGTGGCTGGTGCCATAACCACCTTTTTGCAGGTGCCAAGCCACACACTTGTTGTTGTTGCAGTTTGGCTGGGGCAGGTTCGAACCTGCCACCCTAGGTATATGGGGCCAGTGCCCTACTCACTGAGCCACAGGCACCGCCCCACACACAGTTTTTTAAAAGATCTGATTTTGATCCTCTTTAAATGATTCCTCATGGGATTAGATGACTCAAAGAGACTCATATCCTGAGCAAAATGAATGAGCAATGAGGTTACATTAATTTTTTTTTAAGACAGTCTTATTGTATTGCCCTCAGTAGAGTGCTGTGGCGTCACAGCTCACAGCCACCTCCAACTCCTGGGCTTAGGCGATTCTTTTGCCTCAGCTTCCCCAGTAGCTGGGACTACAGGCGCCCACCACAAGGCCTGGCTATTTTTTGTTGTTGTAGTTTGGCCAGGCTGGTTTTGAACCTGTCACCCTCAGTATATGGGGCCAGCCCCCTTCCCACTGAGCCACGGGCACCACCCTACATTAATTTATTTTTAGGGCTCGGCGCCTATAGCTCAACCGGCTAGGGCACCAGCCACGTACACCTAAGGTGGCGGGTTCAAATCCCCAGCCGGGACCCGCCAAACAACAATGACGGCTGCAACCAAAAAATAGCCGGGTGTTGTGGCGGGCGCCTGTGGTCCCAGCTACTTGGGAGGCGGAGGCAGGAGACTCGCTTGAGCCCAGGAGTTGGAGGTTGCCGTGAGCTGTAGTGCCACAGCA
>CAUYTI010078275.1:0-11167 GCA_963575145.1 Galago senegalensis
GTCCAGCCTGAGAATTTCTTATAAAAGTCTCCAGCAAAAAACCCCTGACTTAAGGCCTACATGGGAGCAGAGGTTTGCACACAAATTCCTGTATGCCCAAGAAGTTTCTTTATGCCTTGCTTAAAGGTTCAGTAACAGCCTTCAAACAGAAAGGTCAGCAAGGGCAGGTATTCAATCTACCTTGTTCCTCCCTAGCCTCAGGCATCATCAGATAAGAACAAAGAAGTAATGGCTAACAACATGTTCTCCATTAAGTAATGTTAAATTGGGTTATGTTGACAGGGTTATGTCAAAAGGTGTATGTTGAGTGGATTATTGGAAGTTAATCACAAGGTAGTCACATGATGTTTAAATAGATCAATGAGGTCATTGCTGTATTGTGCGCATGTACAAAATTCCCTATATAAACCAACCACAAATAAAGAAGCTCACCATTTTGCCTGAGGGAGCAGATGGTCACCTTTATTTAAAATACAATTTCAATAAGCGTGCTTATTCTCTGCAACATGGCTTTTCCACAAGACCCTTACGGCAACACCAGACAACTACAGCTCCTTCTGCAACTCAGTATCCTATGTTCTCTTTCTGATTCTGGCCTCCTGACTTCCCAGCTCATTCCCTCAGTCCTCCCACTGCACCAGGATTTCCCAGGTCTGTTCACTGTCCCTCCTCCACTTGATGACCTCTATCCTCTCCTTATGCAGCTGGCATGCCATGATGAATCATTCCTATAGCTCTTCGTCTGACATCCTCAGCACCCTTGCCTCTCTCTTATCCGGCAACTCTGATCCTGCAGGGCTCCACCTACTCTAGCCTATACTCACATGGAGAAAAGCCCCAGGCGTGCTGACTTGGTCCACTTTAAATTAATGACCATGACCTTCATTTGTACCCTAAATGCTGCCCAGCCAATATTCTATATTCCCCAGTCCGTTCCAATATTTAAATAAATATTTTAGGGCCAGGCACAGTGGCTCATGCTTGAAATCCTAGCACTTGGGGAAGCCAAAGCAGGTGGATTGCTAGAGCTTAGGCATTTGAGACCAGTCTGAGCAAGAGTGAGACCCTTGTCACTTCTAAAAATAGAAAAACTATCTTGGCATTGTGGCAGATGCCTGTAGTCTCAGTATATTCCAGATACCAAAATCCTACTCCCCTAGGTGACAACTTCCCACCTCCTCTGTGCTGTGACACTCCAACACCTCTTCCTCCCTTGCAGCCAATGGCCTTGCTTCCTGGCTCACCCAGCAAACTGAAGCTATCTGAAGAAGACTTCAGCAGCCTCTGCCACTGCATCTATCCATCGACCTGCCTTCCCATTTGCCACTTGGGATGAACTGTCCCCTGCTCCTGGCTCAAGCCAACAACTATGCAAGGACAGCTCCAGAAATTCCCTCTTCTCTTCTGTGTTGTTAATTATTCCCTCATTACACCACCTCATTAGCATTTGAATGTCTTAGCCCATTTGTGTTGCTGTAAAGGAACACCTGAGGCTGGGTTATTAAAAAAGAATAGAGGTTTATTTGGCTCCTGGTTCTGCAGGCTGCAAGAAGCATGGTGCCAGCATCTGCTTCTGGTGAGGGTCTTGGGCTGCTTCCACTTATGTCAGAAGCAAAAGAGAGCCCAGGTGTGCAGAAATCACATGGCAAGAGAGGAAGAGAGAGAGAGAGAGAGAGAAGGGAGGTGCCAGGCTCTTTTTAACAACCATCCCTCATGGGTACCATAATAATAGAGTGAGAACTCACTCATTACTGCAAGAACAGCACCATGCTAATTGGTGGATCTGGCCACAAAGACCCAACCACCTCTCATCAGGCCCACTTTCAACACTGGGGATCAAATTTCAGCATGAGATTTGGAGGGTCACCTATCCAAACTATAGCACAAACATTTCTGATTTCTCCCATCTTAAAAGACTTACCCTTGAGCGCATTTCCTCTTGCAGCTACTGCTCCATTTCTCTGCTTCCCATAGAAACTAAATATTCAGACCAGGCTATAATCCAGCACTTTGGGAGGCCAAGGTAGGGAAGATTACTTGAGGCCAAGAGTTTAAGACTATCCTGGACAACACAATGAAATCCCAGTTCTATACAATTTTTTTTTTAATTTTTCAGGCATGGTAGAACATGCCTGTAGTCCCAGCTACTTGGGAGGTTTGAATTCAAGAATTTGAGGTTATAGTGAGCTATGATTCAGCAACTGCACTCCAAACTAGGCAAAAGAGTGACATCCTGTCCCATCTCTGAGAAAAAAAAGCAGCAAAATATTCAAAAGAGTTGCCTTTTCCTCTTCTTACCATTCCTCTTTTTTTTTTTTTTTTGAGACAGAGTCTCACTATGTCACCCTCTGTAGAGTATTTTAGCATCACAGCTCACAGCAACCTCCACTCTTGGGCTTAAGCGATTCTCTTGTCTTAGCCTCCCAAGTAGCTAGGACTACAGGCTCATGCCACAACGCCCAGTTATTTTTTTTTTGGAGGGGGTTGCAGTTGTCATTGTTGTTTAGTAGGCCCAGGTTGGGCTCAAACCTGCCAGCCTTGTTGTATGTGGCCACTGCCCTACTCACTGAGCTATGGTGCTGAGCCTACTACCCCTCTTTTTCACTGTGAAGTATAAGACACGTAGAAAAATGCCAAAAAGCATGAATATACTCATGCAACCCAGCAATTTTGCTCCTGGGTATCTGCCCAAAGGAATGAAAAATAAGGACTCAAACAGAGTATGCCAACATTGGCAATGTTTATAGCAGCATTATACACAATCACCAAAAGGTGGAAATAACCCAAGTGTCCATTCACAGATGAACAGATGAACAAAACATAATATAGTCATTTCTCAGTATCCACGTAATTGGTTCAGGACTCCTGCATATGATACCACGATCCTAGGATGCTCATAGTATTTGCACATAACCTACACATATCCTTCTGTATACTTTAAATCATCTCTAGATTACTTATAATGTATCTAATACAATGTAAATGCCATGTAAATAGTTGTTACGTTCTATTTTTATTTGTATTTTTAAAATTATTGTATTGATTTCTTAATTGGTTTTATTTTATTTTTTATTTTTTTTGAGACAGAGCCTCAAGCTATCCCCCTGGGTAGAGCTGTGGCATCACAGCTCACAGCAATCTCCAACTCCTGGGCTCAAACAAGTCTCCTGCCTCAGCCTCCCAAGTAGCTGGGACCCCAGGTGCCCTCCACAACACCCAGCTATTTTTTGGTTGCAGCCGTCATTGTTGTTTGGTGGGCCCAGGCTGGATTTGAACCCACCACCTTAGGTGTATGTGGCTGGCGCCTTAGCCACTTGAGCCACAGGTACCGAGCCTCTTAATTGGTTTTAAGAAACATTTTAGAGCCAAAGACAGTGGCTCATGCTTGAAATCCTAGCATTTTGGGAGGCCGAAGCAGGCGGATTGCTAGAGCTCAGGAGTTTGAGACCAGTCTGAGCAAGAGTGAGACCCTCATCTCTCCTAAAAATAGAAAAACTATCTTGGCATTGTGGCAGATGCCTGTAGTCCCAGCTAGTCAGGAGGCTGAGACAAGAGGATCTCCTGAGCCCAAGAATTTGAGGTTGCTGTGAGCTATGATGCCACGGCATTCTCTTCAGAGCAAGCAAGTGAGGCTCTGTCTCAAATATATATATATATGTATATATTATCTGCAATTGGTTGAATCTGCAGATATGGAACATGTGAATATGGAGGGCTGACTTTATGCAGTTTTCTTACCATAAAATATTCAGTTGCAGAGGAATGAAATTCTGATACATGCTATAGTGTGGATGAATCTTAAAAATCCTATACAAAGCAAAAGAGGCTATTATAAAAGGACAAATATATTATTCCACTTATATGAAATATCAAGAATAGGTGAACTCACAGAGACAGAAAGCACCATAGAGGTTAGCAGGGTCTGGAGAGAAAGGAGAATGGGGAGTTACCCATATTTTACCATGTATTATGTACACTTTTTTCCCCAAATATTTGAAGGAAAAATAAGAATGCACATTATATATGGGGAGTACTAATTCCATATCTACATAAATGTTTTTAATTCTTTTATTTATGCTTATGCATAAAATATATAATTCTAGGAAGTAATAACGATATCTGTACACAATATTATACCCTGGAATACAGTAATTGCACCCCCTCTGGGGCACCTTGCTCCCCCTCCACCCCTCACCAGGCAGGCACTGTAGCTGCAGAAACCTCCAGCTCACCCAGTTGATCACATCAGATGCCATTGCTGCTGCCATCCTGGAAGCCAGCATGCCACTGATGGCAACACAACAGTTAGCATTGGGACCTCAGTGAAAGAAGGGCAGAAGTGGCATGGCCACTTCCTTCTCTCGTGACAGGCATGAGGCACAGAGCCGGCTGCTGTGGAGAAGCTGGGAGTGAGCCTAGGCAGCAGGTGAGAGTGGACTGGTGACCTGAGAGCCTGACCTCCCCCAGCTGTCCCCTCCCAGGCCCCCCACATCTTCTCATTTCCTATTCCTACCCATGTATGTCAGTGGGAATGTAGCCATGGCCACTCTGCTGAGAACCCCAGAGGGCTTATTTCCTGGCAGGCTGGCAGGAGTGTCCAGGGTCAGCCCTGCCTGCCCCAGGCTCCTGATGGTAGATCCCTGCCCTTTTCTGGCTGCCTCATCTCTCGCACAGCTAGCCTCATTCTGAGGCCCCTGGGACACCATGCTGAGGAGGAAGATCCAAGCTGGGGTCTGAGAGACCTGGGTTCTGAGCCCTGGTGCTACTAGTAGCCCATTATTATGACCATGGGCCTTAGTCCCTATGAAGTTTCTGTGAGAGTACCTGCAGTGAAGCACAAAAACTTGGGGGTATCTGAGCCTATAGATTGATTCAGTGTATTTGGGTGTGGTCCAGGAGTCTGATTTTAGCCAGTCTCCTGGGTAATTTGTAGGATTTGCAAGTTTGGGAAAGGCTGGTGTCATTCATTATTGACATTACTAAATACCCAAGCTCTGGATGGTTCAAGGAAGTCAGTCTAGTCACTCAACAGAAATGTAAGTGCAGAGTATGGGGTATCATCAGGGAAGGCTTCTTCTTCAGCCAGTGTCTTGGGGGCTCAGAATGGGGCCATCTGTGTGAGAGCTGAGGCAGCCCCCAAAGGGCAGGGATCTACCATTAATAGCCCAAGGTAGGCAGAGCCATCCCCGGCCCCTCACACCAGCTTCCCGGGAAATAAGCCTGCCAAGCCATGGCCACGTTCCCACCAACAGATATGGCTGGGAAATGAGAGGATGGGGAGATGAGGGTAGGTCAAGAGGAGATAGTTGGGGGAGGTCAGGAGCTCAGGTCATCTGGACCACTCTCACCTGCCACCTGGTCTTGCTCCCAGCTTCTCCACAGCAGCTGGTGCTGCGCCTCACACCTCTCATAAGAGAGGAGGAGCCACTGTGCAGCTACTTCTGCCCTTCTTTAAAAAAATTAAAATGAAAGAGTCTTTTTCCTAAAATTTTGGGCCCAAAACATGAGTGCACATTATACACATTGGCACTTTATACATAATATCAGGCACAGAGTTTCTATTTAGGGTAAGAAGTTTTGGAAGCAGATAATGGTGATGGTTTCCCAACATTATAAATGTACTTAATGGAATTGAATTCTATACTGAAAAATGGCTAAAATGGCAAGTTTTATGTTTATTTGCTATAATTTCAAAAAAATAGTATAATATATCAAAACTCACAGAGGGGGTGGGTTGTAATATATCAAAACCCACAGAGGCACATGTGGCTCAAAGGAGTAGGGCTCTGGCCCCATATGCCAGATGTGGTGGGTTCAACCCCAGCCCTGCCCAAAAACTGCAAAAAAAAAAAAAAAAAAACTGAACCCCCCCCCCCACGGAATTCTTCACTTTTTTTTAAGAGTCTCATTTTGTCACCCCCAGTAGGTGCGGTGGCATCATAGCTCACAGCAACCTCAAACTCTTGGTCACAAGAGATCCTCTTGCCTCAGTCTCCCAAGTAGCTGGGACTACAGGCACCTGCCACAATGCCTGGCTATTTTTAGAGACAAGGTCTCACTCTAGCTTAGGCTGGTCTTGAACTCACAAACTCAGGCAATCCACCTGCCTCAGCCTCCCAGAGTTCTGGGATTACAGGCATGAGCCATTGTGCTCGGCCGAATTGTGCACTTTAAATAGATGAATTGTGTAGTATATGAACTGTATCTCAACAAAGCTGATAAAATAAAATTAAAATCATGAACATATAGTTTAGTGAGTTATCATGAGCCAACACTTATAGTGACCACCCTAAACACAAATAAGAACATTGCCAGCCAGGACCTCCAGAGCACACCCCCTAGACACCTCTCCTCCATTCTAAACTCTTTTTTTTTTTGAGACAGAGCCTCAAGCTATTCCCCTGGGTAGAGTGCTGTGACATCACAGCTCACAGCAACCTCCAACTCCTGGGCTCAAGCAAGTCTCCTGCCTCAGCCTCCCAAGTAGCTGGGATCGCAGGCGCCTGCTACAGCGCCTGGCTATTTTTTGGTTGCAGCTGTCATTGTTGTTTTGGTGGGCCCAGGCTGGATTTGAACCCACCACCTTAGGTGTACGTGGCTGGCACCTTAGCCACTTGAGCCACAGGTGCCGAGCCATTCTCAACTCTTAATAAAGGTAACCACTAGTCTGACTTCTTGGTAGTAATTTCCTTGCATTTTTCTTCTATCTTTATAGCCTTAAGTAAACACCCCCAAACACACTAGTTAAGTTTGGCCTGTTTTTGAATTTTATACAATGGCATTTTTTTGTGTCTGATTTCATTTGACCATCATCATGTTTCTGAGCATCAGCCATATTGTTGTATATGAGCTATAGTTTATTCATTTTCATTACTGTACAGTCATGTTCCATTGAATGAATATATTAAAAAATACTTGTACATTCTATTGTTGACAAATATTTGCTGCTATGAGTATTCTTATGCATCTACATGGATATCTGACAGGTATAAATCTTGGAATGGAAATTCTTGTTCATAGTGTTACATATACCCTCAACTTTGGTAGATAATGCTAAATTACTTTCAAAAATCTTGTATCTTACACTCCCATTAGCAGCAGATAAGAGTTCTTATTGTTCCATGTCCTTGTAATCACAACTTAGTATTGTCACTTTGAATTTTAGCTATTCTGGTGGGTGTGTAATGGTATCTGTCTGTGGTTTTAATTTCCACTTCCTTGATTACTAATAAGATTGAGCTCCTTTTTGTACATTTATTTGAATTCTCTTTCAAAATGCTTGTTCAAACCTCTTGCCCAGTTTCCTATTGTACTTTTTTGTCTTTTGGTTATTGTTTTGTAGGAGTTCTTTATATATCCTCAATTGCAGCTCTTTGTCAGATACATGAATTGCAAATATCCTCTCCTACACTATTAGCTTCCTTTTCACTTTTGTAATGGCATCTTTTTATGAAGAGAAAAGTATTAGCCTTAATGTGGTCACATTCATCAGCCATTTTCTTTTATGATTAGTGCCTTTTGTGTACTGTTTTAAAAAATCTGCCCCTACCCCAAGGTCATGAAGACATCCTCATATGTTACCATCTAAAGCTTTATTGTTTAGCCTCTACCTTTAGGCATTTAATCTCCCTGGAATTGATTGTTGTGTGTGGTGTGAGGTAGGGATCAAGTTTCATTTTTGTAAATATAGCTATCTACTTTCCCCTACGCTACTTATTGAAAAGACCATACTTTCTTCACTGTCTTGTAAGGTTTACCTTGTAATAAATCAAATTTCCATATATGCAAAGATTTGTTTCTCAACCCTCTGTTATGTTTTATTAGTTTATTTTCTATCTTTTTACCAATTGCATAGTGACTTAATTATTGTCAATTTAGAGTAAGTCTTGATATGTAATAGGGAAGTTACTTCTACCCCATTATTCAAGCATGTCACAGTTCTTCTTTGCCCTTTGAATTTGTATAAACTTTCAGTCTCAATTTGTCAAGTTCCACAAACACAAACAGACAAAAAAATCAAAACACCTGTTGGGATTTTAATTATGATTTCATTAGATCTAAAGATGGCATTGAACTTTCTAATTCTGGAGCATGATATAGTTTTCATTTATTTAGTTTAAAATTTGTTCTCTCAGTAGTATTTAGTAGTTTTCTGTAGGACAGCTTGTGCTCTTTTTAAAGAATTGATTCCTGAGTACTTGATATTTTTTGATGCTATTGTAAATGGCATCAAATTTCACTTTTGTTTCTATGTACCCAGTAACATCATCTGCAAATAATTTATTTCTTGTTTTCTAGTTCTTATACCTTTTATATCTTTTTATTTTCTTGTGGAAGTAGCTAGAACCATTATAGAGATTCTTGTTTCTCCTGATTGCAAAGAAAAAGTTTTCTACATTTCACCTCTAAGCATAATTTTTGTTAAGTTTTTATGCATACTTTGATCAGAACAGGGAAGTTTGCCAAGAGTTCTTATCAATAAATAAATGTTAAATTTTATAAAACATTTTTTCTGTGTTTATGATGTGGATGGTATGATTTTCCTTCCCTTTTCTTTCAATATGACAAATTCTACTAGTTGATATTTGTCTATCAAAATAACTCCATTTCTAGAATTAATCTTATATAGTAAAGGAATGTTATCCTTTTATTTTCTCCTTATGTTTCATTGCTATATTAAGTTTGCTAATATTTTATCAAGATAGTTTATATCTATGTTCTTGAGAAAGATAGGCCTGTCATTTTTTATCCATAATGTTCTTGTTGTGTTCTCTTATCCAGGTAACGTGGACTTTGCTAGAGGACTATAGGCATAGTCTCTCATTTTCTTTTTCTTTTCTTTTTTTAATTTGCTTGAATGATTTCCCTATGTATACATGGGAAATAAAATACATCAAATTTCCATATATGTATATGTATACTTTTTTATTTGCTTGAATGATTTCCCTATGTATATGTATATATGTATACTTTATTTGATTTGCTTGAATGATTTCCCTGTGTATACATGGAAAATCAAATACATCAAATTTCCATATATGTATATGTATATATGTATAGTTTTTTATTTGCTTGAATTCAGTTCCAGATGTCTATGTCTCTATTTTTGTGCCAACATCATGTGGGTTTTATTTTATTCATATTTGTTTTTTTGAGACAGAGTCTCAAACTGTTGCCCTGGGTAGAGTGCCGTGCCACGATAGCTCACAGAAACCTCCAACTCAAGCTCAAGCAATGCTCTTGCCTCAGTTTTTCTATTTCTAGTAGAGACAGGGTCTTGCTTTTGCCTAGGCTGGTCTCAAACTCCTGGGCTCAAGCAATCCACCTGCTTTGGCCTCCCAGAGTGCTAAGATCATAGGTGTGAGCAACCACACCTGGCGTACCATGCTGTTTTAATCACTATGGCCTTGTAGTATATACTAAAGTTTTGTAGGCTGATGTCCTCAGCTTTGTTTTTATTACTAAGAATTGCCTTGGCTATATAGGATTTTTGCTGGTTCCATACAAAACGAAGAATTATTTTTTCTGAATCTTGAAGGTATGATGTTGGTATTTTAATGGGATTGCACCAAATCTGTAGGTTGCTTTGGAAGTATAGACATTGTTGATTCTTCCAAGCCATGAGCATGATATGTTCTTTCATTTGTTAATATCTTCTGCTATTTCTTTTCTTAGTTTTGTAATTTTCTTTTTAGAGGTCTTTCACCTCTTTTGCTAGATGTATACCTAGGTATTTAATTTTCTTTGAAGCTACTGTAAAGGGAATTGTGTCCTTGATTAGCTTCTCATCTTGGTTGTTATTGACATATACAAAGGCTTCTGACTTGTGGACCCTGATTTTATATCCTGAGCCATTACTGCATTTTTTCATCACTTCCAGGAATCTTGGGGTTGAGGCTTTGGGATTCTCTAAAATCATATAGTCAGCCAAGAGGGAGAGTTTGACCACCTCTTCCCCCATTTGGATGCCCCTTATTTCCTTCTCTTGCCTAATTGTATTAGCTAGAACTTCCAGCACTATGTTAAATAGTAGTGGTGATAGAGGACAGCCTCGTCTGATTCTATTTCTAAGTGGAAAAGATTTCAGATTTACCCCATTCAGTATATTATCTGTGGGTTTGTTGTAGATGACTTCAATAAATTTAAGCAATGTGCCACCTATGCCTATTTTCTTTGGAGTTCTAATTAGAAAAGGATGCTGAATTTTATCAAATGCTTTTTATGCATCTATTGAGAGGATCATATGGTCTATGTTTTTGCTTCTGTTGATATGGTGAATTATGTTTATGGACTTGAGTATGTCAAACTAGCCTTGCATCCCTGGGATAAAACCTACTGGATCATGATGAATGATTTTTATTTATTTATTTTTTTACTGTATCACTGTAATCTGTTGGATAGGACTTTATTGAGAATTTTTGAATCTATATTCATTAGTAAAATTGACCTGAAATTCTTTTTAGTTGGGGCTTTTCCTTGTTTGGCTTCATAGAATGTGTTGGGGAAGATTCTTCTCAGTTTTTCAGAATAATTTCTGCAGTATGGGTATAAGAGCTTCTTTGAAGGTTTGATAGAATTCTGGTGTAAAGCCATCTGGCACAGGGCTTTATTTTTGTTGGGAGATTTTATACTGTTTCTTTGATTGCAGTTCTTGAAATCAGTCTGTTCAAGAGATCTAGTTCTTCTTGATTAAGTCTAGAGAGAGGGTGTGATTCCAGGTATTGATCCATTTCCTTCACATTGTCAAATTTCTGGGTATAGAGTTTCTTGTAGTACTCAGAGATGATTTCTTGTATCTTTGTGGCATCTGTTGTTATTTCCCCTTTATTGTTTCTGAATGAGGTGATTAGAGATTTTACTTTTCTGTTTCTAGTTAATCTGGCCAATGGTTTATTGATTTTATTTATTTAACAAAAAACAACTTTTTATTTCATTAATTTTCTGAATGATTCTTTTGTTTTCAATTTCATTAATTTCTGATTTAATTTTGGTTATTTCTTTTCTTTTCTTTTTTTTTTTTTTTTTGAGACAGAGCCTCAAGCTGTCCCCCTGGGTAGAGTGCCGTGGCATTACAGCTCACAGCAACCTCCTACTCCTGGGCTCAAGTGAGTCTCCTGCCTCTGCCTCCCAAGTAGCTGGGACCACAGGCGCCCGCCACAATGCCCGG
>CAUYTI010078276.1:0-20473 GCA_963575145.1 Galago senegalensis
CGCCTGTGGTCCCAGCTACTTGGGAGGCGGAGGCAAGAGACTCGCTTGAGCCCAGGAGTTGGAGGTTGCTGTGAGCTGTAATGCCACGGCACTCTACCCAGGGAGACAGCTTGAGGCTCTGTCTCAAAAAAAAAAAAGAAATCGCTCAACAGTCTTCCAAAGTAGTGGAAGCGTTTTATCTTCTCAACAGTGGGGTGGGAGTTCCAGTCCCTCCACATCCCATCCCCCGCACGGGGTCGCCGTGAGTGTGGCTTGATGCTCATTTCCCTGGAGAATAATGACCTGGGGTGTGTCTCCGCCTCTGAAGTCTCCTTTTCCGTCTCTCATGCGTCTTAAATTGCCTGGTGTGTGTTCTCAGCGTCGAGCTGCAGGTGTTTCTCCATAGAACTGGGTAGTTCTTCGCAGGTACACACAGTACATCGAGAGTATTTTCTTTTCCTTATTGCCATTCTATAGTTGTCTTGTTTCTTGGGAGAGTCTTTCAAAGAGCAGAAGCCTTTGAGAACAGTGTCGCAATCACTCTCGGAGATCTGTCCATTGCCTTGTTGGGCTGCCAGGCGGACAGAACCCAGTTGAGGGGTTCTTCCCTGTACGGCTCACACTTATCGCTCTAAGAACCTTTTCTGACCCCAGTGCCAGGCTTGTCTTCTTATGCGTTTCCCAGTTTAAGCTTCTCCACTGAGATCTATAGTCTGTTTCCAGTTAAATGTTGAGTGTGGTGTGAGCTGAGGGACGAAGTTCTTTTGAGCTTTTCCTTGTTTTTGCTTTATCCACATGGATGTCCAGTTGTCCCTGCACGCTGGCTGAGAAGACCTTCCTGTCCTTATCATACTGTCTTGGCCGTTTTATCAGATGTCGCCCAACCTGCTGCCTCTGTGGGTCAGACTCCCCCAATTCTCTGTGCATCGCCTTGTTCAGATGCCACCCTCCTGCCAGCACCGCCCTGCCTTGGTTTCTGCACCTTGAAAGCAAATCTCAAAGTCAGGTAGTGCAGAGCCTCCCACTTTATTCTCTTCAGAGTTGCCGCGGCTCTTCTGGGCTATTTACATTTTCATGTAACGTTTAGAATCAGCTTGTCAAGTGTTTAAAAAATAAAATCTGATGGAGTTTTGATCGGGTTTGTCAAAATCACTCTTGAAAATCACATAAGCTGACTCTAAAATGTAGCGTGCAGGGGATCGTATGTAGCACACATCCAGATGTGTGACCCTGGACGTTAATTCTGACGTGCAAACGACAGGATCCAAGGAACCGCCCAAGGGGAGAAGAGAAGAAAAGGCTGTGGTGTGTCCGTGAAGCTTCTGTTTGCCCCAGAGAGGTTTCTGCCACCTGGAACCAGCCAGAGTGTGGGGTGGGGACTCCTTAACATCCCCACAGGGTGTCCATCCTTAATCCATGTGAAAAGAGTTGTTTATTATTTAGAAAGTAAATAAAATTCGATCCTTAGTAGGTAAGCTGAAAATACTTGTGCATTTAAACCTAAATGCGGCCCGCACAGACCCACCCCCTGCATTATCTACGGTGGATTCCTTACGCTGGCCCTCGTGTATCCCAGCCATAACTCCGCAACCCATGGGGTATGTGACATCCTATCAGGGGCCGTGTTCTGCCCTCTAGAACACACCTCTCCCCAGCAGCTTCTGTCCAGGAGCTGATATTTCTCAACTATTCTTTAGTTACTTCTGCCTCCGAGTGTCAAAGGTCAAATACACCAGTAGCTGCTGGAACTAACCCACCGGTGATGTTTACCCGGGATAATCACCAGATAATGGCCCAGTTAAGTGTCCGCCTGCAGCTCATACCTGTCATAGTTTTGCTGAATGATCCTCATTAGACTTTGCATAATCTAATTTAGCCCAGCACTAGGAAGGCTCTGTACAAGCTCGTCCCCTCTCCCTGCTATCTGATAGAATAATAGATCCATAGGAGAATTCATCTGTGGCTCTAAGCCCCGCATTAAAGACATCTCCAGGGATGAACACGGGTGATTTGTGGAATATTGCGATGCATTTATGAGATAGATTGCAGGTTGGCCGTGCTCAGAGAGACCAGACTGGGCTGCATGAGAGGCACTGCTGTAAAACCCAGCTCTCCTCCGGGAGAGAACGCGAGCTATACTGAGCCCTGCGTCAGAAAGGCTGCCGTGGAAATTGCTTCTGTGGCTCAGGTCCGCAGAGCAAGCAGCTGCTTCTTGTCCACTTACGCACATTAGTGAACTTCAAAAACACTTAAGTGGCTCACAAGATGCCTCATCTCCAGGCCCAGGCCCTGTCACACAGAGGCCACGAGAAACCCATGTCTTCTGGATGTGACAGCCAGGCAGGAGCACCAGGCCAGGCTGTGGCAGGTGACTCCTGGTCTGGCGAGTTCCAGACCCCCGCTCTACCTGTGCTGTGCCCTCCCCCCAGGTGACGCCACTGCCTGTGCTGTGCCCTCCCCCCAGGTGACGCCGCTGCCTGTGCTGTGCCCTCCCCCCCAGGTGACGCCGCTGCCTGCACTGTACCCTCCCCCCCAGGTGACGCCGCTGCCTGCACTGTACCCTCCCCCCCAGGTGACGCCGCTGCCTGCGCCGTGCCCTCCCCCCCAGGTGACGCCGCTGCCTGCACTGTACCCTCCCCCCGGGTGACGCCGCTGCCTGCGCCCTGCCCTCCCCCCAGGTGACACCGCTGCCTGCGCCGTGCCCTCCGCTTGCTTGTCTGGGGTTCTCTGTCTGGCTGTTTCTACTCTCTTATGCTTCTTTCTTTCTCATACTTGTCCCTTTTTCTTTTTCTTACTGTAGGGGCACCGTGCCTCCTTGGTGCTGCCCCCAACACAGGAGTTGAATTAGCCTAGCTGTGCTCCAGCCCAATCATACAGGCAAATGTGGCTTTTCTCCTGTGCCCACAAAGCCACAGGATTCATGGCAATTGAGTTGATGGCAGCTGTGCCTGACTGCGCCTACTCAATCTCAGTAGATACTTGGAATGATGCACCCATTGTACAGAAAACTGAGGCCCAAGGGGCAGAGAGCAAGAAGGTTAGGGCTGGCTGGCCATGGGTGCCCGGCTGAGCTTGTACACACAGCCACTCCCTGGCTCCTCCCCCTGCAGGAGCTGGGCTGGGCTCACCTCCAAATGTTAGAGGAATCTTGGATACCTGGGTATGGAAGGGCCCTCCTTGGGGGCTCTTCTGGCATCACCTGTGGTCTAGCCCCAGCCAGCCCGACCTTTCCACCCTCTGTAGGCACCCCTGTCATCACCTGTGGTCCAGCCCCAGCCAGCTTGGCCTTTCTACCCACTGTGGTCTCCCCTGGCCTCACCTGTGGTCTGGCCTCACCAGCCCAGCTTTTCCACTCCCCGTGGGCTCCCCTGGCCTCACCTGTGGTCTGGCCCCAGCCAGCCCGGCCTTTCCACTCCCCATTGGCTCTCCTGGCCTCACCTGTTGTCTGGCCCCAGCCAGCTCAGCCTTTCTACTCCCCATGAACAATGGCTTTCTTGCCTCTTTTCTTCCAGAACCTTCCACCCCGGGGTCTAGGCAGCGGAGCTGGAGGGTCAGGGTTTGTGGGATCTTGGGAGAGGCAGGTGAAGCCCTAAGCTTTCCAGTTAGTCACAGGATGGGCCACAGAAGCCACGAGTTTTATTACCATGGGGATGAGAGCACCAGGTCCCCATTTGGGTATCGGGACGGTGCTGCAGCCCCAGCTGGTGAGGGGCTCCCAGGGCTGTGGGGACAGCCGTCTTCATGGCCTGTGACAGCAGCATGACAGGGGCCTGCTTGCATCCCTCACTCCACTCTGGCCCTGCTTGCCTCCTCCAAGTCCACCCCAGGACCTTGGCATGTGCTGTCCCTTCTTCCTGGCTGCCCTTCTCCAGCCTGATTAGTCCTTCCCCTCCTTCAGACCCTGCTCACAAGGCACATCCTCAGAGGAGCCTCCCCTGCTGTCCTCCACCAGGTCAGGGCATCCTGGTCCCTGCTGCACGCCACCCCTGTGCCTCACCAGCCCAGCCTTTCCACCCCCCGTGGGTTCACAGCCACTCCCTGACTCCTCCCCCTGCAGGAGCTGGGCTGGGCTCTCCTCCAAATGTTAGAAGAACTGAAGAGGAGTTGAATTAGCCTAGCTGTGCTCCAGCCCAATCATATAGGCAAATGTGGCTTTATGATCACAAGCCACAAGAGTGCCACCATAGTCACTCTTGTGCTGTCACTTGTGACTGTGTGTGTGAATTCCATTCTAACTCAACTGGGTAGACACCAGGTGGGTGGACATCCTACAGCTCAGTCCTGACACTTATCTCCCTAAAGGTCACTCAGACTCCACAGGTTAAGGACAGATGCCTCCCAGAGACAACCCAATTCAAACATCAACCACAGCCTTGGGGGTCCTGTGGTCATCACACTTCTGAGCAACTGGTTACAAATTCTGGAGGTCCTCAACCCCCTGAGGCTGCTGGATAATTCACTAGAACCACTCACAGAGCTCTGGAAAGCTACTCGAGACTACAGTTCTCTTATGAAGGACACACAGGGGGCCGTGGGGCAGGGAGGGCAGAGTTTCGTCCCTCTGGGGTGAAGTCAGCACATCCCTTCCCAGAACAGCATCTGTTCACCAACCCGGAGGCTCCGCTGGCTTCAGTGTCGGGGTTTGACTGTGTATTTTGTAGATATGATTAATTAAGGCACCAGCCGTGTGCTTGGAGTCCACACCTGCAGGGCACGTGGTTGTCTCTGATGAACAGCTCCCATCCCAGAACTACCCAGGGACCTGCAGTGAGTCGCCTTGTTAGTGTAACAGAGATGCTCTCAGGAAGTCCTAAGGGTTTTTAGATGCTCCGCGCCAGGAACCAAGGACAAAGACCAAGTTCTTTATTATAGGAAAGCAGGGCAGTGACACCAGCCCTGGTCTGCTCTGCTGCAGTAAGCTCAGACACCCACAGGGCTGGGAGAGGACGGGAGCCCCAGCGTGCAGGGCCCAGGGCCCCCACCCTGCATGGCACCTCCGGGTCTGTGTCCTGCTGTCCCTGAACTGCTCAGAGGCTCAGCTCCTCCAGGGGCCCTGGGCCTGTGGAAAAAGCCGTTTATTTGCTTTGATGTACTTTTTTTTCCTTTATGGTGTGTGTTATTTTCCTCTGGCAAGATCCCTGTTTTCTTTGTAACGGTATTTAAAATGATAGCATTTAGCTGAGGAAATAGCAGCCCATCTTCTGCCTCCCTGTGATGAAGCCACGGGAGACCATGGAGAGCCAGAGTGCCTTGCTCCCCTCCCCACTGCACAGCGAGCCGTACCGGCACTGACTGCCAAGTGGGGTGTCAGGGCTCAGTCACGTTGTCCTGAGAGCAGCTGTATCAGAATTCAGCAAGTGACCGTCCCCACAGGGAGAGAGAATGCCAGTCTAGCTAACTTTTAAAACTAGGTCTTCAGGCCAGGCCTGGTGGCTGCCACCTATAATCCCAGCCCTCTGGGAGGCCGAGGAGGGAGGATCCCATGAGCTCAGGAGTTTGAGACCAGCCTGAGCGAGAGTGAGACCCTGTCTCTATGAAAAATAGAAAAACTAGCCAGGCATTGTAGCCAGTGCCTGTACATCTAGCTACTCTAACATCTGAGGCTTCAGTGAGCTACAAAGAAAGAAAAAGGATCTTTTGTGTGTTCAGGAAAGCAGGAAATGAGAGAATTTTCGTCCCAGATACCATGTGCCTGGAGGACCCACTGTGGAGTGTGGGTGCGTCACACTCTGTGTAAAAGGAACTCAGTCACCAGGCCCTTCACGATGGCCCTGCGTCCAGCACCCATGTTGTTGGCACACCCCACAGGACCGTGGGGATTTCCTTGGGCCTCCAGTTATCCCATTGGAAAAGGGGAGTCACTGATGATTCTGGAGAGATCGGGCCTTGTCCAGGGTGTCCAGGAACCAGCAGACATTTTTCATGAAGGGCCCAAAAGCAGGTGTCACAACCCTGTGGACCAAACACTCATGTGGCTACTTAGCACTCAGCTCCCCCATAAAAACAGCTATGGGCAACCCTTGTGTGAGTGGTCTGGATTCCAGGGACGTTTCGTTCTCACAATTGCCACGGCCAGATTTGGCCTGCGGGTGACCATCCGTCAGCCTGAACTAGTCTCTGCTGTGGTTCTGATCTCACTGTCCCAGACGAGGCAAAATGTGCGTCGAGGTTCCCTAATTAAAGATCACGTTTTCCCCATTATGCTTTGAATTCAAGCCCAAACATCTTGAGAAAGTTTACTATTTGTTTTTTTTTTAATGTATACTATATACAAATAAACAACCATGCCAGTATGAAAATACAGCTTGTGAGAAGAATTTGTGTTAGGAGCTCTGAAAACTCACACCCAGGCAATCTGAGTATGTTTTTCCCACAAAAGCCAGGAAGCCTCTCTGTAAGTTTCAGTTTTACGGTGCGTGTTTTGTTCTCCTTGAGACCACCTCATAAATCAATTGGACACATTTTGCTATAAAAGAAATATTTTATGTGTGAAGTACTTACTTCAAGACTTTCTCTCTTTTATCAGGGGTCTGTAAAAGTGCAAGATGGCACGCGGGTATAATTGGCTGCCTATCGTCCTTCACTGTGGAAGTTGAATATCTCTGCTTATGCAAAATTTATTTGAGTGTCAGAACTTTATTGGAGTAGATAAGGGGGAGAAAGATGCCCTGAAAACATTAAATATGAAAAAGGATATTCTGTGCTTCAAAGATACTTAGGAAAACTTTGCAACCCTGTAGTGACAGGACGCTGATGCCAACTTCCCACAGAAGACGCCCCCCACTGTCCAGAAATGCCGGGGTGGCAAAAACATTCCACCCTCTAATGAAGCCAAGGACATCCGCCAGAAACCTGACGGAAGATGCCCGATTCATTGTTAATGCCCCAAACAAATAGTAAAATTAGTGAAAAGACTTGACTCACAAAACATCAAAGTGAGAAAATTCTATTATTATTTACACAATGACAACTCATCGGGTTAAACATTCCAACACTTCCTCCATTTTTTCTCCCAACCAGGTGCACAGCTTCGGTCTTGACTGTTCTGACTGTACCTTTAACTTTGAAAACACTCGTCTCTTAACTGAAAAATAGTTTGACTTTGTGTCAAAATGATCAAAACACTCTCGATGCTAGAAGTCATGTTACGTGAAGATGCAGGCCTGTCTTAGAAACGGGGCCCCCAGAAGTGTTGAGATACACACCTCGGTTGTCTAAAGCTGCATCACCAACCTCTCTGGAGCTCAGAGGCTGGAGGTCATGCTCTTTACCGTCTCTTGGTTCTGTAGGTTGCTGGGCCACACCGGCCTGTTTGTACTTAGGGAGTCTCACGCACTTGCACACAGATGGGAGCTGAGGCTGGAGTCATCCCGCACCCGTGACGAGTCTGGGTGTCCAAGCTGGTGCACATATGTTGTGTGTGGCTGGCTCTAGGGGCTGGTTGTCAGCCTGAAAATGGGCCGGGACCGTGGTTCCAGCATCTCACAACATGCAGACTGGGTTCCAAATGGGGGTGTCCCAAAAGGGGCATTCCAGAAGTCCTGTGCAGGAGGTAGGAGGCTCCTGTGGCCCAGCTTTAGAAGTGTGGGGACATCTCCTCTGCTGCATTGTGTGGGTCACAGCAGTCACCGGCCAGTTCACCTGCACACACAGAGGAAGAAGAATTAACTGTGTCGTCTTTGGAGACCACTTGCCATAGCGCTGGGGGGAGGGCTGCTGGCACCCTACCTGTTGTGTCATCCTAGTTATGGGGTCACAAGGGGTGGGGGGAGAAAGGTGCTCATGTGCTGACCACGCCTGGCCTGAGTTCCCAAACCTGCCTCTCTGCTCATCACCAGAATCATCTCGGCCTCGTACACCCAGGTCGTTTGCGGTCTGTCTTAGCTGATTATCTCGTGTTGCGTCCTATAATAAAGCCCAAATGCAACGCCAGTTGACTGCACTGTGGAAATGCAAATAATGCAAACACACGGGATTTCCAGGAGATGAATGAGCCGCTGGAAACGGCAGGAATCACCATCGTAACTATCGACAAGGAGCTGAGGTTCAACCAGGTAACTACCAAAGAGGCAAAAATCAATGTCGCCCACGGTAGTGTATGTTCATCAGAAGAGACTTATTGAATCGATAAGTGATTAAGAGTACATCTTTGGGGTAGTAATGAAATTCTACACTGGTTTTTGCAAAACACCACTCTTTACATGAAGGCTCTGAAAGGCAGGTGTAAAGGAAACAGCCTGTCGGCCGCCACGCTATTAGCAGGTATTTCGTCCTGTGAAAGAAACAACCACGGCTTGAATCATTTTTCACTCTAAAAATTAGCATTTATTTGGAATTAAAGCTAAAATATTATTAAACATAAACCATGAGGTCTGACAGTTAACTTCATGACATCATCCTAGAAGTGCTGCACACCTCACTGCTGATGTCACTACAGTCACCTTCAAAGACCCTGGGGAAGCTGCACTGACCCCAGCAGCTCCAGAGCAATTCTGAACCCTTTCTGGGATAGCTGTCAGAACTATCATCACATTACCTTTGATGTCCTAAATGTTATCAAAATATCTTTCTTTCAATATTTCCTTTATCTTTGGGCAAAGAAAAAAGTCAGTGGGGACCAGATCCAGTGAGTAGGAAGAGTGTTCTGAAAAACAATTCTTTGTTTGCTGGCTAAAAACTCCCTCACAGACAGTGCCGCGTGAGCTGGTGCACTGTCGTGATGCAAGAGCCAGGAGTTGTTGGACAAGATTTTCAATTAAGATTTTCCTGACTGTCTCGCTATTGATGTTTATTTGTTCTGCTAGGCTACTCACAGTCATCCAATGATTTTGACTCACAATTCAACAATTTTTCCCCATGTTTTCATCAGTTCTGCTCATTACTGGCCACCCTGACTATGTTTCCTCAGTGACGCTTTCTCTCCCCTCAGTGTAACATTTAATCTATCCGTGCACTGGAGTTTTCTTCATGGTATTGTCCCCCAAACTTGGAGTAACGTACGTGGTTTCACTTCCACTCTTGCCAAGTTTAACAAGAAATTTAATGTTTGTTCATTGCTCTAATTTAAGGTCCAACATTCTCACTATGCCATACAAAAATACGCAACAACAATCGTGAACCTCCATCTGTGAGTCGCGGCCACACATCGAGACCAACACAGCCGTGAGACAGATTCACCAAGGTCATGAAACCTTACTGAGTTTTTTGTACCGTGCTGCCAACATAAGGGCCTGGTGGCAACTCCATGAACTTGGTCGTCAGTCCTCATAAATCAATCAATAAGTTGTAGTTTTGTTTTTGACATGAAGTGCAAAGCAAATAATGGATTTGCATTATTTACCATAAAATTTTAACCACAATTATGCTGAGGGTCTCTTATGAGAGTCTGGATTTTCCTGAGATGAAAACTCAAGTGACTGGGGTTGGAATTCTAATCCTGGCTTCCTGCTGGCCAGACAGTGAGCTCTGTGGGGACAGGTGCTGCTTCTAGTGACCTCAGCAGGCGTCTGGTGCCTCTATTATCATGGTGCTCTTCTGAGACGGTGGCTAAGGGCCACTGCCCCTGTGGTGGTAAGTTCTGCAGGGATGTATTTGTCGGGAATAGCCCAGGTCCACAAATCTGTAGGCAGACATCTCTGGGGGGAAGTGTCAGAACAATCAGACTTTGGATGTGAGATGGAAGTCTCTGTTGAGTTCAGATATATCTTCAAAGACATCTCCTGTCTCTAGCTTCAGTCTTAGGTGAGAAAAAAACGTTTCTTTATCTGCTTCTGAGGAGTGAGCAACTTAATTCAAGTTCCTGCCTATGCTGGGACCGGCTTCCCCAGAGCTCTCAGGGAATATGACACCTGAATGTGGCATCACAGCCCCACGCCTGGCCTTGTCCCACCCATCGCTGTCAGTTCTCTTAGAAAAGTAGAAAGAGACAGGAGTAAATTTTAGAATCAAGGTTTTAAAAGGAAGGGAAGGCAGAGTGCAGACCAGCCTCTCGCTTTCTGAAAGCATTGAGACAGACACTGGGCCAGGACCACTCAGCTATTTGCAGCCGAACTGGAGCTCCACTGGCCTCTGTGTGAGGCCAGCTGTGTCCCCTCAGGGTGGAAAGAAGCCACCTCTCCGCACTGACATTCTGCCACTATTAGATCCTGCACTGGAGGAGCGTTTGTGTCCATGCAAAATTCATATTCTGAAACTGCATACATGAAATGACGAGATAATGATCCTATTTAGCTTGGGGAGGGTTGTAACAGTCTTTGCTGAACAAGCTCAGAAATGAGTATTTAGCAAAGCTGGGGCCTCAGGAGGTAGTGAGGTCATGAATGGGATTAGTGCCTTATAAAAGGGGCTCCGGAGAGCACCTGGCCCCCTGTGGGGACACATAGAAGGTACCCTCTATGAGAACCCAGACCCTCACCAGACACCAGATTTTCTGACACGGAATTGTGAGCAGCACCTGCCTGTTTGTGGACCCACCTGCCCACTGTGCGCCCACCTGCCCATTGTGCACACACCTGCCCACTGTGCGCCCACCTGCCCACTGTGCAAATACCTGCCCACTGAGCACACACCTGCCCACTGAGCAAATACCTGCCCACTGTGCGCCCACCTGCCCGCTGTGCGCCCACCTGCCCACTGTGCACCCACATGCCCGCTGTGCACCCACATGCCCGCTGTGCACCCACCTGCCCGCTGTGAGCCCACCTTCCCGCTGTGCACCCACCTGCCCGCTGTGCACCCACCTGCCCACTGTGCGCCCACCTGCCCGCTATGCATCCACCTGCCCACTGTACACCTGCCTGCCTGCTGTGCACATACCTGCCTGCTGTGCACACACCTGCCCATTGTGCACCCACCTACCCACTGTGCACACACCTGCCTGCTGAGCACACACCTGCCCGCTGTGCACAGGTCACCCCTGTCTAAGGTATTCGGTACAGCAGCCTGCACAAACTAAGATAGGTCCCTAACAAAACAGGGTGAGCTCTTCAGCTCCCACAGTGCACCAGTGCAGGCTCCCACGCATCTTCTAAACTAACATGCTGCCCTGGCGAGATTTCACACAGGGACTTGTGCGTTGGGGCGTTTTTCCAGGCGAGGGTGCACACAAGCCCAATCCTCACTGAAGACCACGGAGACACAGAGGCAGCACCAGCTTCTGGAAACAGTTGCTACTGTTTTAAATCCATTCAGCACGATGGATTTTATCAGTCTTTGCTAAATTGAGCACATAAGCGAGGATTTAGTGGAGATGTACTTACAGGATCGGTAGTGGTCTTTCCACGAGGACCAGACGCAGGGCTGCCCGCTCTAGCGTTGAAGAGCGCGTGTCAGTGAAAGAAGTTCAGTCCACTTGCCTGAGGTCGAGCCAAACCCCCCTGACCGGGAGAGCCACCAGGTTCTTCACCTTCAGAACACATTTTCAAACAAAAGTCACCATTATTAGATCAATAGAATGCCCTCTGTGTCTTTTATGTGCCATCTGCTGTGAGAATGTTTGCGTTTCAAAGAAGTAACAGATTCTGAGAACCCCAGTAAAGTGATTGCAGAACTAACCACCATTTTAAGGAGAAGTGGTAGCCCCCACTGGCCCACCGGATGTTTCCAACCTTCCCCTTGGGGTTGGGCGTTAAACCCCACTGCTCTGCCTGCACTGTGAGCAAGGCTACGCGTGATGGAGAATAAAACACGGGTGCGGGATGTTCACTGTACTCACGGCAGCCCCATCCACTGTCAGCAGCTCTCAGAGAGAGTCGGGGTGTCAGAGAGACTCAGGCATGCAGCCCTTATTATAAAATAGGTAGCAAAGAGGAATTTTAACCTTGTTTTTGCTGATTGAGAAAATGCACATTTATGCGAGTACATTTCTTGAGTTTGAGCACTGAACTTTTCCCTGCAGGGTCTCCCAGCCTCCATACCGTTGACATCGGGGCTGAAACACCTCATGCAGGGCCCTGTCCTGAGCATCGCAGAGCATTTAGTGGCATCTGGGGCCCCCACCTACAGGAGGACCCTTCCCCTCACCCAGTTACACCAGCCGAAATGTCTGCAGACATTGCCTGGTGTCTCCTGCAGACCAGCACAGCCTTACTGACAGCCACTGCCTTCCTGAGATGTGCAGCTTGTTTGATTCTGATGCACTTTGTGGCTGAGAGAGCCCCAGGCCCACCTGTGTGCAAAGCGCCTTGCTTTACCGGGAAACCCTGCGGACCCCAGGCCACTCCCCAGCACCCTGGCTCAGCTCAGAGTGGTTAATGCTGTCTAATTGGTGCAGTAAATATTCCAGAGTCTTCCTTGTTACGCCAGAGTCATTTAGAAATCAGCTTTGAAATGTGGCTGCTATTTTAGGGATGTCACACATCATCCGCTGTTTGGTGTCAAACCCTGAGCCGCTGTTATTTAACGCTGATTAATAAATGGCAGGTTGTCAGCACCGCTTGTGAAGACACTTCAAGGAGCCATTGTTCTTTTAAATTAAAACATTTAAACATTTAAATCCAGGGCTGGTTCTGGTGGCTCATTTTAATTATTCCTTTTGTCTTAGATACCTTTCTTCTCCCGATCTCACAGCTGTCACACCGACGGTACCTGGAGCCGAGACACGCGACAGCCTTTCCCTGGAAACTGCGATATTTCCACGGGGAAGGCTGAGCGCGGCTGCGGCAGGTCCCAGAGGAGCCGCTCACTGAGTTTTTAGCGAGCACAGCTGAGGCCGAGACTCACGGGATTCACAGGACTCACCTGGGCGGGGCTGGCAGGGCTGGGTCTCAACCTCCTCTTAGCTCTAGAGATAGAGTTTTCTCACCAACCCCAGAATCCACCTGGTTCATGTGATATTTGGCTGTGTTCGCAACTGAAAACACAAAAGAAGGAAAGACTTGTTGCAGCATTAAAAGGAAGAAATGCAGGACGTTTCCTGTGAATTATTGAAATCTGTGCCAGGGTTAACACCGTAACCGCTGTACTCCGGGGTCCCTCAGCTTCCCTGATTTGGTGCGGGCTGGGCTGGGGTCTCCAACTGTTTGTGCTGAACGTGCCCCTCATACCGACGGAGGGAGTGTGTGGTCCGAGCCCCGCACCTCTCCCCAGAGCTCAGGTCTGGGAGCGGTGCGCTCCTGCTGGCATCTGCCATGGCATGTGGTGTAGAGCTTAGGTCTGGGAGCAGTGTGCTCCTGCTGGTGTCTGCCACGGTTTGTGGCATGTGGTGTAGAGCTTAGGTCCGGGAGCAGTGCACTCCTGCTGGCGTCTGCCATGGCTTGTGGTGTAGAGCTCAGGTCCAGGAGCAGTGCGCTCCTGCTGGTGTCTGCCATGGCTTGTGGTGTAGCGGTCAGCGCAGTGGGGCCACCAGGAAACCATGAACGGGCAGCAACTTGGAAGCAACGACTCCTTCTTCCACTTGTTAAAATGCAAAGTGAAAAACATCAAACACTAAGATATTTTTAGTGAAACGTTGTAGTTCAGATTTCTCCATTTAATTATGGTTACAGTTTAAGGTTTTTTTGTCCCAATTATAAAAGTAACTTTTGTAGACAAAACAACCCACTTGGGTAAGGTACAGAGCAGCTTGTTGGTCTGTACACCCGGAAAGCACGGTGTGAGGCGGCCCTGTGGGCGTGTCGCGCAGATCCCCTGGGCACCAGACTCGTGAAGGAGGGGCTGGGCCGCCCAGCATGTGAGCCAACGAGGAGCATCTCAGGCATTGGTTACAGCAGCCTGCAGCTGTTTTCTTACACAACTTGTTTCTGTGCATTTTACCTTGCTTGCAATTACATATTTAAGAAGCACAGGCTTTAATGTAGATAAATATTCGATGAATTGTTTTGCCTACAGAAGTTACTTTTCCATTAGAAAACACTTTATGTTTTGACCGCACCCTTATTTTAAATTGAAATGATTCTAAACCACATCTGGGGTCACTCAGTTTCCCTGTGCTCACACGTGTCACCAGCACCATTCTGTGTCATCGAACACGCACAGCTACGTAGATGTCCCACCACTTGGTGCTCATCTTAAAAAGTTGGGGTTTCCCTCTCTTCACTGTGGGAACGGCGCTAGCGTGAGCATCACTCTGCGTGCGTTTTCCGGGTGCCTCCTGGAGCTCACCTCACAGGATGGAGAGTCAAACGGCTCTGGTTTGTGTGTGTCGCCACGATGCTCCCTGGAAAGCTGGCTCCTTCCTCTGTCCGAGCTCGTCTCATTTGGAAGAGTTCTCTGGGTGCTTTCCTGACTAACCCTTCTCGGTGCACATAGTCCGCCTGGTTTTTTGTTCACCCTTTGGTTTTATTCATGTTGTTTTTTGATGGAAGGCTTTCCTGGGATTCTGGTGGAGTTTTCAGGCCGTCCCCATGATGCTCGGCTCTCTCATCTCGTCTCTCCCCCACCCCCGTCCCTTTTCTGTCCCCTGCTCCTCCTACTTTCTGATGCTTCCCCCTCCCATTCTCCTCCCATTTTCCTTCCTCCCTCATTTTTCCACACCTTGGAGAATGAACTTGTGCTGTGACCCTGGGTCTCTGCCACCAAGATTCCTGCTCTCCTTCTCATTCTCCTCTGGGAACTTGTGCTCTAATTTCCATAAAATTAATTTGGAAATGAGCCCCAAGAGTCTCAAAAGTGGGCTGGCCCAGGGCTTATTTCAGCTTGGAGGTTCTTAGCCTACTGGACGCCCAGGCCCCAGAGTCGTGTGGTCCTTGTCCCTCGCTGTCCCAGGAATGCAGGTGCCGCACTCCCTGCTTTACATTCTGCTGATCGTGAGGGAGGTGATTTTATAGTTCCTATAAGAGATTTTTATTAAACAAAAACCTGCACTGTCCAGACCAGAAAGGTATCGTGCGAATGTGTTATGAACAGAATGTAGAAGTTAATGGAGAAGAAACACCAGAAGTCCAGGTCTGGTCAGTCGTGCGTCACACTGCAGGTTCCTCTAACGTCCAGGCTGTGTTTTTATTTCCGTTTGGGTTGGGGGTTTTATAAGATAAACATATCGTGTTCTCTGGACAGATAATGGGCATCTCTGAAAGGACAAAAGGCCCCTGATGTAGGCGGCCCTGTCTGCGACCCAGGCCAGAGGAGTTTGTGTATCACATCATCACAGCTCCGGTGGTGGGAGATGACTTCACAGGCCGAGAGCAGGACTGCGGTCAGGCGCGTTGGGATGGACCTGCCGGCCGGCACATGCAGAGCGCGCAGGCAGCGCCTGAGTGTCTCAGGCTTTCTTTCTGAAGCTCTGAAAAGGCTACCCTTCCTTTTCTCAGGCCAATCTTCAAGGTTAGTGATGGGGAAATAGCAACAATAACAAGAGCACAGAAAAAAAAACAAAATCAGAAAGCCCCGCGATGCCCACATTTCCGTCAGGAGAGCAGCGTGGCAGCGGCGGGCGGTGCAGCAGGCCATGTGAAGGGGCTGCAGCTCCTCAATATGCAGCGTTCCTCTGCTGTGCTTAGAGCCCAGATTCTAATTAACTCCCGTCCTTTCACACTCAGCCTCCTGGGAAGCAGCTGGGGACTGAGGTGGCACCTGCCCACCCTGTGTGAGCGCCAGGCAGGAGCCATCCAGGCTTAATCTTTGCTGCTTTGAGGGGTGCTGGTGCCAGCCGCTGGTGTTCTTAACCCAAGCCAGGGCCGCCCTTGGAGGCCGACAGCACAATGTCTTTATCTCCGCTGGGGGCAGAGGGACCTTGGAACAAAGGTCAGTGTGGATGGCCAGGCCCAAGGAGGGGAAATTAAAGCCATTTGTTTACACACCGCCTGCTGTTCCTGTTTCCCTGTGCGCTGTGCAGAGGCCCTGACCCTTCCTAGCAGCACCGTCCCCTCTGCTGATAAGGACTGTCTGTCCCCACCCCACCCTCCCGACATCACTGCCCCAGTGTGTGACATGGGGGATACTCAAAGTTGAATGTGTGGCCCATCTCACCTAAACTGTAGCTTTGTTTTTCTAAAATTATTTGAATAGTAGTATATGGTGACAAGAGACAATTTTAATGGAAATGGGGAAGACCTAAAAACACAAAGTCAGTGCCTTTAATATTTTAATCTACAAGACTCTCTTCCGGCCTCTCATTAAGTCTGCAGGAGTGAGATTATACTGAGAGCTTTGCCTTCCCTCCCCTTCCTGCACTCTGCGCCTGGTGCCCATGTCACTCATCACTCCCTACGCTAGTTTAAGGGCTGCATAGATTCCACAGTATTCCAGCAATTTCTGTAGCCACATCTGAGGAGATGCTAGTTCTTGATTTCAGTGGTCCTACCCTTAAAGGGGAAAAGGCATTTTTGCAAACGTGACTTTTGTGGAACCGGCATGAACTCTGCTTCCTGTTGGGGCACTGTTTGCTGTGGGTCGATCTCTGCACCTGTGACTCATCCTGCCCCCTAGAAGGAAAATTCAGGGTATGTTGATGTCATTCCTGTCTTGGCTAGCATGGCAGCTCACACCTGTAAGGCCAGCACTATGGGAGGCCAGGGTGGGAGGATCAAGAGCTTGAGGTCCAGAGTTCAACACTAGCCTGAGCAACATAGTGAGACCCCATCTCTACAAAATAAGTAAAGATAAAAATAGCTGAGTGTGGTTGTGCACACGGGTAGTCCCAGCTACTCGGGAGGCTAAACTGGAAAATTTCTCGAGCCCGGGAGTTGGAGGCTGCAGTGGGGTGGGGTTCCACCACTGCACTTTAGTGAGACCCTCTGTCTTAAAAAACGAAGAAACGTATCTTAGTGGGTTCTGTAAAGTCTTCTTGAATGCCCTTCTGGTTATGAAGTTTAACCCAAGTCTGTGAGTCAGGGCTATTTCTCCTTGCCCACCCTGCTGGGACCATCCTCAGGGACTGGGCCGTGGTAGGACTCCGGGCTCCACACTTCTGGGCCATGGGGCAGGGCACAGGGGAAAGTGATGCTCCCACGGGAGGCTGAACCGGGCCCAGGGACAGGAAGAGCCTCCCACACAGCTCAGCTCTGGGCACAAAGCCACCAGAGGAGGAGCAGGTGCCTCCCAGACACTCTGACCCTCGTTGCTGCTGGTTTTCACTGCACTGGGGGGAGCTACAGTGTGACTTACACCTGCCCTGCCCCAAAACTGCAGTTTGTATCAACCAGCCCTCAGGCCAAGTCTTCACTTGACAGCAGATTTGTTAAGGAAGACTCCAGGATGGAAGTTTGCTTTTATATTGAAATAAGTCTCAGAATCTGAAATCTGTTAGAGGTTAGACCCATGTCAACTACTGCTAATGTCTGAGTGCCCCTGTCATTGTCTCAAACCAAGGTTTCTGCCCAGGCTTTGATGCAGGATGGGTGGGTTGCTGCCCTGAGCAGGGGCTAGGGACCGAATGAGCCTTTGTTCCAAGGTCCCTCTGCCCCCAGCGGAGATAAAGACATTGTGCTGTCCATCCTGAAGGGTGCTCGGGGTCTAACTGTCTTCTCCTTCAATCCAGGAGTGGGGACTTCCCAGGCAGGGACCAGGCCTGCCCTGAGGCCCCACTGTGGCCTCTGTAACAGCCCTGAGGTTTCATGTCAAAATCCGGATGGATGTTTGGGGGCCCTGGGGCTCTTACATGGCACAGCATGTTCTGAGAGGCGCAGCTCTTGGCAGAGGGCTCCTCAGGGCCTGCAGCACTGGGCTTGGCCCCCAGCTCCTCAGGCCTGTCCCCTGACATCCTGCCCACTCTAGGTGGAGAGGCAGGTGCCTACAGGAGGGGGCAAGGATGTCTGGGCTGAAGACGCATCTTGGGCCAGCAGATGCCATGAGTCTGGGGCAGAGGATTTGGGCTGTAAAGAGGGCGATGCCCCTCGGTCTCCTCGCCCCAAGCGCCTGCCTTGTCCGACCCCAGTCCCATACCTCAGCCAGCCTGGCTGCTGTGTGGCACCTGCGTCCTCATCCCAACCTACAGACCAGGGCACTGTGTAGGCTGGAGCCACCTGAGCCTGCTGAGCCTGGACTGCCCCGGGCATGGCCTGCGGCAGTGACCACCCTCAGACCTCAGGCTGTAATGAAGCACCAGCTTTTGTCCTCCCAGAGTGGGTTTAAGAACAGACAGGCAGCAGATTGACAGGTGGAGTTACAGGCAGGTCTGGAATTAATCACCTAAGTCAGAAAATTATAGGAGATAACGCCTGATTCCTCCCGCCCGTGATGGGTCTCAGCCCCTCCTTTAAGGATCTCCTTGCGCTGCTTGGAAGAAAAGCCGACCTTACGTAGCTTTATGTGTGTAGTTTGATTTCTGAGAAGATTGCTAATCCTGGTGGGAATTTATGTAAAAGCGTTCAGGCGCCTGAATTGTCAGGGTTTCCGTATTTATCGCGCGTGGCTCTTCTCCTGTGAGTGAGCGGTGCCTTCTGTGGCCAGCGCGCAAGTCGCCCCAGTAATGAATTTCAAAGGTGGAGGTGGTGGTTGAGCATCTCATCTGGTGGGCTTGCTGTTTGAGCTCCGATACTTGTGTGGTGCTCATATTTTTGTGACTGTTGAAGTTTTCTGAGGCTTTGTACAGAAGTAAGACCAGGAAAGCAAGAGATGTGTTATTTGGTTTGTTTGTTTTTTCAATGCTTAATCCCCGGGATACGTTCCTTTTGTGAAAGCACAAGGCTGCCAGGAGTCAGGAGCCAAAACTCGGAGAAAGTGCCCATGGCGGAGAGTCAGACCCAGACCAGGGAGCTTGACGAGAGGAGAAAATGAGTGACATTTATGTTCTTCTTTATCTTTTTTCCATCCATTCACCTGAGCTCTAACTAATCTGCCTTCTATAATGACACACCTTAGAGAAAGCGTAGCTGGTATTTAATCTTGCAACTGCGTAGACGTTAGACCAGAGCTGTGTCTTTTCCTAAGTTAGTGGTAGAGAAAAAGGTTCTATTAAGAAGCAAATGAAGAAATGAAAATGGAACTTCCTGGGAAGTAATTATATCAGTTTATAATAAGCCAGAAGAAATTTGAAAGGAAGGGGAAAAGCTAATGAAAGAGTATATGGAGGATATTAAATTAAGTAATTTTAATGTCACCGTTTGATACCCGGGAACGTGAACAATTTAAAGTTCTAAACTGTCAAGTTGAAGCATTGATCTTTCCTCCGTGGGTGCCGAGGCGCTGACAGGATTGTGTATCCCGGAGTACGTTAGGACAGAACTCAAATGGTGCTTTGAAGATGTGGGATCCGGTGGGGCAGCCAGGCCCAGGGGTCAGGGCTGGGGCTGCCTAGCTGCATGTGCCCGGTCCCCCTCTTGCCCTGAGGTCCCCCAGGCAGATGATGGGCCCTCCCTGAACTGCGCCTTGTGTCCTGTCTCTCAAGGAAGGAGGATGCCGATGACACCCACTGGGGAGGGGTGGGGCAGGCCTTGCACAGCAACAGACCCAGGGAAGCCACAGCCAGGGCTGCTAGAGCCCAGAGAAAAGGTGGGGCCTGCCGGGGGCCCCCCTCCAGCACTCTCAGGCCGCGGTTATTTGTATGTATTTCAGAACCAAATACTTTGCACATCTTCCTTCATGGAATTATTAGGTAAAGTCTGAAAGACCAAAAAGTGGCCCTCTTAGTGAACCATTGGTGCTCCTATGACATTCTCTGGCTCACAGCACTGAGGTAGGGAAACAGGTGCCCACCGAATACACCCCCCCAGGCCCTGGGCTGGCTGCTGGGATGGAGCGAGGACCAAAGTGGAGACATTGCCTGTTTTCAGGGGGTCTCTAGTCAGAGGGGAGTCAGCAAAGATGGGCAGTCCCTACAGTGGTGACCCTGTGATGAGGACGGGCCAAGTCCACCACAGGTGGCTGGAGGGAAGAGTCATCGGCACAGGTGCAGGAGGGGAGACCCAGGCCATGGGGCAGTGCCTGGCAGCCGGGCTGGCCAGAAGCCTGTGCCAGGGGTGGGGGGACCTCCTGCCCTGAGGGGGCAGAGGTCAAGAGGGAGACCCCCAGAGCAGTTGACACCAGGTCTGGGCTCTACTCCTGAGAAGGCCTTACTAAGGGACAACGTGGGTTTACACAGCTCAGCCTTCCGTGTGCTTCCTGCCTTCCCGTTCACAGAGCTATGCAGCCGTCACCGCCACTAACTTCACAGGACTTTCATCAGCGAGCCAGGCTGTGTCATTTAATCTCACATGTCACAGCTGTATCAAAATCCCGACTGCAGCCTCTGCACAGCATAACCCAGGGTGGGGGCCGTGAGGAGGATGTGCACCTGTGGTTTGGTGACCTTCGGTGCTCAGGCAGAACTTTTCTGGAAAACCCAGCAACCAAGTCCGTGGGTTGTCTGAGAACCTCTGCAAACACCCCAGCACGGGTGGGACCGTCGACTGCAGCCCCATGAAGTGTCAGGCACGTGATTCTCCCAAACTGGGAAGAGCTTTGGAATGTTTGAGAGACACCAAGAACAAGCCTCCTTTCTGTTTGTGCGTTAATTGAAGTCCTGGAAAATTCAATGAAGGCTTTTAATACATACTGTAAAAGTATGATGTTTCTATGAAAAGCCAAATCCAGATCTGGACTGAAATAATCCTAAACTTATAAGACTTGCCAGTGGGCC